>CAWVNZ010000327.1:0-116692 GCA_963930735.1 Dioctria linearis
ATCCCTGGCGCACTTAAAATTTGCGACAGTAAAAAATTATTTTGTGAGAAATTTACTATAGAAAAGGCAATCCCTGGCGTAATTAAAATTTGCGACAGTAGAAAATTATTTTTTGAATAATTTACTATAGAAAAGGCAATCCCTGGCGGATTTGAAATTTGTGACAGTAGAAAATTATTTTTTGAATAATTTACTATAGAAAAGGCAATCCCTGGAGTAATTAAAATTTGCGACAGTTGAAAATAATTTTTTGAATAATTTACTATAGAAAAGGCAATCCCTGGCGGATTTGAAATTTGCGACAGTAGAAAATTATTTTTTGAATAATTTACTATAGAAAAGGCAATCACTGGCGCAATTAAAATTTGCGATAGTAAAAAATTATTTTTTGAATAATTTACTACAGAAAAGGCAATCCCTGGCGCAATTAAAATTTGCGACAGTAGAAAATTATTTTTTGAATAATTTACTATAGAAAAGGCAATCCCTGGCGTAATTAAAATTTGCAACAGTAGAAAATTATTTTTTGAATAATTTACTATAGAAAAGGCAATCCCTGGCGTAATTAAAATATGCGACAGTATAAAATTATTTTTTGAATAATTTACTATAGAAAAGGCAATCCCTGAGATATTTAAAATTTGCGACAGTAAAAAATTATTTTTTGAATAATTTACTGTAGAAAAGGCAATGCCTGGCGCAATTAAAATTTGCGATAGTAAAAAATTATTTTTTGAATAATTTACTATAGAAAAGGCAATCCCTGGCGCAATTAAAATTTGCGACAGTATAAAATTATTTTTTGAATAATTTACTATAGAAAAGGCAATCCCTGGCGTAATTAAAATTTGCGACAGTAGAAAATTATTTTTTGAATAATTTACTATAGAAAAGGCAATCCCTGGCGTATTTAAAATTTGCGACAGTAAAAAATTAATTTTTGAAAAATTTACTGTAGAAAAGGCAATCCCTGGCGCAATTAAAATTTGCGACAGTAGAAAATTATTTTTTGAATAATTTACTATAGAAAAGGCAATCCCTGGCGGATTTGAAATTTGCGACAGTAGAAAATTATTTTTTGAATAATTTACTATAGAAAAGGCAATCCCTGGATTAATTAAAATTTGCGACAGTTGAAAATAATTTTTTGAATAATTTACTATAGAAAAGGCAATCCCTGGCGGATTTGAAATTTGCGACAGTAGAAAATTATTTTTTGAATAATTTACTATAGAAAAGGCAATCCCTGGCGCAATTAAAATTTGCGACAGTAAAAAATTATTTTTTGAATAATTTACTATAGAAAAGGCAATCCCTGGCGTATTTAAAATTTGCGACAGTAAAAAATTAATTTTTGAAAAATTTACTGTAGAAAAGGCAATCCCTGGCGCAATTAAAATTTGCGACAGTAGAAAATTATTTTTTGAAAAATTTACTATAGAAAAGGCAATCCCTGGCGTAATTAAAATTTGCGACAGTAGAAAATTATTTTTTGAATAATTTACTATAGAAAAGGCAATCCCTGGCGTAATTAAAATATGCGACAGTATAAAATTATTTTTTTGAATAATTTACTATAGAAAAGGCAATCCCTGAGATATTTAAAATTTGCGACAGTAAAAAATTATTTTTTGAATAATTTACTGTAGAAAAGGCAATGCCTGGCGCAATTAAAATTTGCGATAGTAAAAATTATTTTTTGAATAATTTACTATAGAAAAGGCAATCCCTGGCGCAATTAAAATTTGCGACAGTATAAAATTATTTTTTGAATAATTTACTATAGAAAAGGCAATCCCTGGCGCAATTAAAATTTGCGACAGTAAAAATTTATTTTTGAATAATTTACTATAGAAAAGGCAATCCCTGGCGCACTTAAAATTTGCGACAGTAAAAAATTATTTTGTGAGAAATTTACTATAGAAAAGGCAATCCCTGGCGTAATTAAAATTTGCCACAGTAGAAAATTATTTTTTGAATAATTTACTATAGAAAAGGCAATCCCTGGCGGATTTGAAATTTGCGACAGTAGAAAATTATTTTTTGAATAATTTACTATAGAAAAGGCAATCCATGGAGTAATTAAAATTTGCGACAGTTGAAAATAATTTTTTGAATAATTTACTATAGAAAAGGCAATCCCTGGCGGATTTGAAATTTGCGACAGTAGAAAATTATTTTTTGAATAATTTACTATAGAAAAGGCAATCCCTGGCGTAATTAAAATATGCGACAGTATAAAATTATTTTTTGAATAATTTACTATAGAAAAGGCAATCCCTGGCGGATTTGAAATTTGCGACAGTAAGAAAATTATTTTTTGAATAATTTACTATAGAAAAGGCAATCCCTGGCGCAATTAAAATTTGCGACAGTAAAAAATTATTTTTTGAATAATTTACTATAGAAAAGGCAATCCCTGGCGTATTTAAAATTTGCGACAGTAAAAAATTAATTTTTGAAAAATTTACTGTAGAAAAGGCAATCCCTGGCGCAATTAAAATTTGCGACAGTAGAAAATTATTTTTTGAAAAATTTACTGTAGAAAAGGCAATCCCTGGCGCAATTAAAATTTGCGACAGTAGAAAATTATTTTTTGAATAATTTACTATAGAAAAGGCAATCCCTGGCGCAATTTAAAATTTGCGACAGTAAAAATTTATTTTTTGAATAATTTACTATAGAAAAGGCAATCCCTGGCGCACTTAAAATTTGCGACAGTAAAAAATTATTTTGTGAGAAATTTACTATAGAAAAGGCAATCCCTGGCGTAATTAAAATTTGCGACAGTAGAAAATTATTTTTTGAATAATTTACTATAGAAAAGGCAATCCCTGGCGGATTTGAAATTTGCGACAGTAGAAAATTATTTTTTGAATAATTTACTATAGAAAAGGCAATCCATGGAGTAATTAAAATTTGCGACAGTTGAAAATAATTTTTTGAATAATTTACTATAGAAAAGGCAATCCCTGGCGGATTTGAAATTTGCGACAGTAGAAAATTATTTTTTGAATAATTTACTATAGAAAAGGCAATCCTGGCGCAATTAAAATTTGCGATAGTAAAAAATTATTTTTTGAATAATTTACTATAGAAAAGGCAATCCCTGGCGCAATTAAAATTTGCGACAGTAGAAAATTATTTTTGAATAATTTACTATAGAAAAGGCAATTCCTGGGATATTTAAAATTTGCGACAGTAAAAAATTAATATTTTGAAAAATTTACTGTAGAAAAGGCAATCCCTGGCGCAATTAAATCTTGCGATAGTAAAAAATTATTTTTTGAATAATTTACTATAGAAAAGGCAATCCCTGGGATATTTAAAATTTGCGACAGTAAAAAATTAATATTTTGAAAATTTACTGTAGAAAAGGCAATCCCTGGCGCAATTAAAATTTGCGACAGTAAAAAATTATTTTTTGCAAAATTTACTATAGAAAAGGCAATCCTTGGCGCACTTAAAATTTGCGAGAGTAAAAAATTATTTTTTGAATAATTTACTATAGAAAAGGCAATCCCTGGCGCACTTAAAATTTGCGACAGTAAAAAATTATTTTTTGAATAATTTACTATAGAAAAGGCAATCCCTGGCGTAATTAAAATTTGCGACAATATAAAATTATTTTTTGAATAATTTACTATAGAAAAGGCAACACCTGGGATATTTAAAATTTGCGACAGTAAAAAATTATTTTTTGAATAATTTACTATAGAAAAGGCAATCCCTGGCGCAATTAAAATTTGCGACAGTAAAAAATTATTTTTTGAATAATTTACTGTAGAAAAGGCAATGCCTGGCGCAATTAAAATTTGCGATAGTAAAAAATTATTTTTTTGAATAATTTACTATAGAAAAGGCAATCCCTGGCGCAATTAAAATTTGCGACAGTATAAAATTATTTTTTGAATAATTTACTATAGAAAAGGCAATCCCTGGCGTAATTAAAATTTGCGAAAGTAGAAAATTATTTTTTGAATAATTTACTATAGAAAAGGCAATCCCTGGCGTATTTAAAATTTGCGACAGTAAAAAATTATTTTTTGAATAATTTACTATAGAAAAGGCAATCCCTGGCGTATTTAAAATTTGCGACAGTAAAAAATTAATTTTTGAAAATTTACTGTAGAAAAGGCAATCCCTGGCGCAATTAAAATTTGCGACAGTAGAAAATTATTTTTTGAAAAATTTACTGTAGAAAAGGCAATCCCTGGCGCAATTAAAATTTGCGACAGTAGAAAATTATTTTTTGAATAATTTACTATAGAAAAGGCAATCCCTGGCGCAATTAAAATTTGCGACAGTAAAAATTTATTTTTTGAATAATTTACTATAGAAAAGGCAATCCCTGGCGCACTTAAAATTTGCGACAGTAAAAAATTATTTTGTGAGAAATTTACTATAGAAAGGCAATCCCTGGCCGTAATTAAAATTTGCGACAGTAGAAAATTATTTTTTGAATAATTTACTATAGAAAAGGCAATCCCTGGCGGATTTGAAATTTGCGACAGTAGAAAATTATTTTTTGAATAATTTACTATAGAAAAGGCAATCCATGGAGTAATTAAAATTTGCGACAGTTGAAAATAATTTTTTGAATAATTTACTATAGAAAAGGCAATCCCTGGCGGATTTGAAATTTGCGACAGTAGAAAATTATTTTTTGAATAATTTACTATAGAAAAGGCAATCCCTGGCGCAATTAAAATTTGCGATAGTAAAAAATTATTTTTTGAATAATTTACTATAGAAAAGGCAATCCCTGGCGCAATTAAAATTTGCGACAGTAGAAAATTATTTTTTGAATAATTTACTATAGAAAAGGCAATCCCTGGGATATTTAAAATTTGCGACAGTAAAAAATTAATATTTTGAAAAATTTACTGTAGAAAAGGCAATCCCTGGCGCAATTAAATCTTGCGATAGTAAAAAATTATTTTTTGAATAATTTACTATAGAAAAGGCAATCCCTGGGATATTTAAAATTTGCGACAGTAAAAAATTAATATTTTGAAAAATTTACTGTAGAAAAGGCAATCCCTGGCGCAATTAAAATTTGCGACAGTAAAAAATTATTTTTTTGCAATATTTACTATAGAAAAGGCAATCCCTGGCGCACTTAAAATTTGCGAGAGTAAAAAATTATTTTTTGAATAATTTACTATAGAAAAGGCAATCCCTGGCGCACTTAAAATTTGCGACAGTAAAAAATTATTTTTTGAATAATTTACTATAGAAAAGGCAATCCCTGGCGTAATTAAAATTTGCGACAATATAAAATTATTTTTTGAATAATTTACTATAGAAAAGGCAACACCTGGGATATTTAAAATTTGCGACAGTAAAAAATTATTTTTTGAATAATTTACTATAGAAAAGGCAATCCCTGGCGCAATTAAAATTTGCGACAGTAAAAAATTATTTTTTGAATAATTTACTGTAGAAAAGGCAATGCCTGGCGCAATTAAAATTTGCGATAGTAAAAAATTATTTTTTGAATAATTTACTATAGAAAAGGCAATCCCTGGCGCAATTAAAATTTGCGACAGTAAAAAATTATTTTTTGAATAATTTACTGTAGAAAAGGCAATGCCTGGCGCAATTAAAATTTGCGATAGTAAAAAATTATTTTTTGAATAATTTACTATAGAAAAGGCAATCCCTGGCGCAATTAAAATTTGCGACAGTATAAAATTATTTTTTGAATAATTTACTATAGAAAAGGCAATCCCTGGCGCAATTAAAATTTGCGACAGTATAAAATTATTTTTTGAATAATTTACTATAGAAGAGGCAATCCCTGGGGCAATTAAAATTTGCGACAGTAAAAAATTATTTTTTGAATAATTTACTATAGAAAAGGCAATCCCTGGCGCACTTAAAATTTGCGACAGTAAAAAATTATTTTGTGAGAAATTTACTATAGAAAAGGCAATCCCTGGCGTAATTAAAATTTGCGACAGTAGAAAATTATTTTTTGAATAATTTACTATAGAAAAGGCAATCCCTGGCGGATTTGAAATTTGCGACAGTAGAAAATTATTTTTTGAATAATTTACTATAGAAAAGGCAATCCCTGGAGTAATTAAAATTTGCGACAGTTGAAAATAATTTTTTGAATAATTTACTATAGAAAAGGCAATCCCTGGCGGATTTGAAATTTGCGACAGTAGAAAATTATTTTTTGAATAATTTACTATAGAAAAGGCAATCCCTGGCGCAATTAAAATTTGCGAAAGTAAAAAATTATTTTTTGAATAATTTACTATAGAAAAAGCAATCCCTGGGATATTTAAAATTTGCGACAGTAAAAAATAATTTTTTGAATAATTTACTATACAAAAGGCAATCCCTGGCGCAATTAAAATTTGCGACAGTAAAAAATTATTTTTTGAATAATTTACTGTAGAAAAGGCAATCCCTGGCGCAATTAAAATTTGCGACAGTAAAAAATTATTTTTTGAATAATTTACTATAGAAAAGGCAATCCCTGGCGCAATTAAAATTTGCGACAGTAGAAAATTATTTTTTGAATAATTTACTATAGAAAAGGCAATCCCTGGCGTAATTAAAATTTGCGACAGTAGAAAATTATTTTTTGAAAAGTTTACTATAGAAAAGGCAATCCCTGGCGCAATTAAAATTTTCGACATTAAAAAATTATTTTTTGCAAAATTTACTGTAGAAAAGGCAATCCCTGGCGCAATTAAAACTTGCGACAGTAAAAAATTATTTTTTGAATAATTTACTATAGAAAAGGCAATCCCTGGCGGATTTGAAATTTGCGACAGTAAAAAATTATTTTTTGAATAATTTACTATAGAAAAGGCAATCCCTGGCGTAATTAAAATTTGCGACAGTAGAAAATAATTTTTTGAAAAGTTTACTATAGAAAAGGCAATCCCTGGCGTAATTAAAATTTGCGACAGTAGAAAATTATTTTTTGAATAATTTACTATAGAAAAGGCAATGCCTGGCGTAATTAAAATTTGCGACAGTAGAAAATTATTTTTTGAATAATTTACTATAGAAAAGGCAATCCCTGGCGTATTTAAAATTTGCGACAGTATAAAATTATTTTTTGAATAATTTACTATAGAAAAGGCAATCCCTGGCGTAATTAAAATTTGCGACAGTTGAAAATTATTTTTTGAATAATTTACTATAGAAAAGGCAATCCCTGGCGGATTTGAAATTTGCGACAGTAGAAAATTATTTTTTGAATAATTTACTATAGAAAAGGCAATCCCTGGCGTAATTAAAATTTGCGACAGTTGAAAATTATTTTTTGAATAATTTACTATAGAAAAGGCAATCCCTGGCGGATTTGAAATTTGCGACAGTTGAAAATTATTTTTTGAATAATTTACTATAGAAAAGCCAATCCCCGGCGCAATTAAAATTTGCGACAGTAAAAAATAATTTTTTGCAAAATTTACTATAGAAAAGGCAATCCCTGGCGCACTTAAAATTTGCGACAGTAAAAAATTATTTTTGAATAATTTACTATAGAAAAGACAATCCCTTGCGCACTTAAAATTTGCGACAGTAAAAAATTATTTTTTGAATAATTTACTATAGAAAAGGCATCCCTGGCGTAATTAAAATTTGCGACAGTAGAAAATTATTTTTTGAATAATTTACTATAGAAAAGGCAATCCCTGGGATATTTAAAATTTGCGACAGTTGAAAATTATTTTTTGAATAATTTACTATAGAAAAGGCAGTCCCTGGCGCAATTAAAATTTGCGACAGTAAAAAATTATTTTTTGAATAATTTACTATAGAAAAGGCAATCCCTGGCGTACTTAAAATTTGCGACAGTAAAAAATTAATATTTTGAAAAATTTACTGTAGAAAATGCAATCCCTGGCGTAATTAAAATTTGCCACAGTAAAAAATTATTTTTTGAATAATTTACTATAGAAAAGGCAATCCCTGGCGTGTTTAAAATTTTCGACAGTTGAAAATTATTTTTTGAATAATTTACTATAGAAAAGGCAATCCCTGGCGCAATTAAAATTTGCGACAGTAGAAAATTATTTTTTGAATAATTTACTATCGAAAAGGCAATCCCTGGCGTAATTAAAATTTGCGACAGTTGAAAATTATTTTTTGAATAATTTACTATAGAAAAGGCAATCCCTGGCGCAATTAAAATTTGCGACAGCTGAAAATTATTTTTTGAATAATTTACTATAGAAAAGGCAATCCCTGGCGCACTTAAAATTTGCGACAGTAGAAAATTATTTTTTGAATAATTTACTATAGAAAAGGCAATCCCTTGGGCAATTAAAATTTGCGACAGTCGAAAATTATTTTTTGAATAATTTACTATAGAAAAGGCAATCCCTGGCGGATTTGAAATTTGCGACAGTAAAAAATTATTTTTTGAATAATTTTCTATAGAAAAGGCAATCCCTGGGATATTTAAAATTTGCGACAGTAAAAAATTATTTTTTGAATAATTTACTAAAGAAAAGGCAATCCCTGGGATATTTAAAATTTGCGACAGTAGAAAATTATTTTTTGAATAATTTACTATATAAAAGGCAATCCCTGGCGTAATTAAAATTTGCGACAGTAGAAAATTATTTTTTGAATAATTTATTATAGAAAAGGCAATCCCTGGCGTAATTAAAATTTGCGACAGTAAAAAATTATTTTTTGAATAATTTACTAAAGAAAAGGCAATCCCTGGCGCAATTAAAATTTGCGACAGTAAAAATTTTTTTTTGCAAAATTTACTATAGAAAAGGCAATCCCTGGCGTAATTAAAATTTGCGACAGTAGAAAATTATTTTTTGAATAATTTACTATAGAAAAGGCAATCCCTGGCGTAATTAAAATTTGCGACAGTTGAAATTTATTTTTTGAATAATTTTCTATAGAAAAGGCAATCCCTGGGATATTTAAAATTTGCGACAGTAAAAAATTATTTTTTGAATAATTTACTATAGAAAAGGCAATCCCTGGCGTAATTAAAATTTGCGACAGTTGAAAATTATTTTTTGAATAATTTACTATAGAAAAGACAATACCTGGAGCAATTAAAATTTGCCACAGTAGAAAATTATTTTTTGAATAATTTACTGTAGAAAAGGCAATCCCTGGCGCAATTAAAATTTGCGACTGTATAAAATTATTTTTTGAATAATTTAATATAGAAAAGGCAATCCCTGGCGCAATTACAATTTGCGACAGTAAAAAATTATTTTTTGGATAATTTACTATAGAAAAGGCAATCCCTGGCGTAATTAAAATTTGCGACAGTTGAAAATTATTTTTTGAATAATTTACTATAGAAAAGGCAATCCCTGGCGTAATTAAAATTTGCGACAGTAAAAAATTATTTCTTGAATAATTTACTATAGCAAAGGCAATCCCTGGCGCAATTGAAATTTGCGACAGTAGAAAATTATTTTTTGAATAATTTACTATAGAAAAGGCAATCCCTGGCGCAATTAAAATTTGCGACAGTATAAAATTATTTTTTGAAAATTTACTGTAGAAAAGGCAATCACTGGCGCAATTAAAATTTGCGAGAGTAGAAAATTATTTTTTGAATAATTTACTAAAGAAAAGGCAATCCCTGGCGCAATTAAAATTTGCGACAGTAAAAATTATTTTTTGAATAATTTACTATAGAAAAGGCAATCCCTGGCGCAATTAAAATTTGCGACAGTAAAAAATTATTTTTTGAAAAATTTACTATAGAAAAGGCAATCCCTGGCGGATTTGAAATTTGCGACAGTAGAAAATTATTTTTTGAATAATTTACTATAGAAAAGGCAATCCCTGGCGTAATTAAAATTTGCGACAGTAAAAAATTATTTTTTGAATAATTTACTATAGAAAAGGCAATCCCTGGCGTAATTAAAATTTGCGAAAGTTGAAAATTATTTTTTGAATAATTTACTATAGAAAAGGCAATCCCTGGCGTAATTAAAATTGCGACAGTAGAAAATTATTTTTTGAATAATTTACTATAGAAAAGGCAATCCCTGGCGCACTTAAAATTTGCGACAGTAATAAATTATTTTTTGAATAATTTACTATAGAAAAGGCAATCCCTGGCGCACTTCAAATTTGCGACAGTAAAAAATTATTTTTTGAATAATTTACTATAGAAAAGGCAATCCCTGGTGTAATTAAAATTTGCGACAGTATTAAATTATTTTTTGAATAATTTACTATAGAAAAGGCAATCCCTGGGATATTTAAAATTTGCGACAGTTGAAAATTATTTTTTGAATAATTTACTATAGAAAAGGCAATCCCTGGCGCAATTAAAATTTGCGACAGTAAAAAATTATTTTTTGAATAATTTACTATAGAAAAGGCAATCCCTGGCGTAATTAAAATTTGCGACAGTAAAAAATTAATATTTTGAAAAATTTACTGTAGAAAAGGCAATCCCTGGCGTAATTAAAATTTGCCACAGTAAAAAATTATTTTTTGAATAATTTACTATAGAAAAGGCAATCCCTGGCGTATTTAAAATTTGCGACAGTTGAAAATTATTTTTTGAATAATTTACTATACAAAAGGCAATCCCTGGCGCAATTAAAATTTGCGACAGTAGAAAATTATTTTTTGAATAATTTACTATAGAAAAGGCAATCCCTGGCGTAATTAAAATTTGCGACAGTTGAAAATTATTTTTTGAATAATTTACTATAGAAAAGGCAATCCCTGGCGCAATTAAAATTTGCGACAGTTGAAAATTATTTTTTGAATAATTTACTATAGAAAAGGCAATCCCTGGCGCACGTAAAATTTGCGACAGTAGAAAATTATTTTTTGAATAATTTACTATAGAAAAGGCAATCCCTGGCGCAATTAAAATTTGCGACAGTTGAAAATTATTTTTTGAATAATTTACTATAGAAAAGGCAATCCCTGGCGGATTTGAAATTTGCGACAGTAAAAAATTATTTTTTGAATAATTTTCTATAGAAAAGGCAATCCCTGGGATATTTAAAATTTGCGACAGTAAAAAATTATTTTTGGAATAATTTACTAAAGAAAAGGCAATCCCTGGGATATTTAAAATTTGCGACAGTAGAAAATTATTTTTTGACTAATTTACTATATAAAAGGCAATCCCTGGCGTAATTAAAATTTGCGACAGTAGAAAATTATTTTTTGAATAATTTACTATAGAAAAGGCAATCCCTGGCGTAATTAAAATTTGCGTCAGTAAAAAATTATTTTTTGAATAATTTACTAAAGAAAAGGCAATCCCTGGCGCAATTAAAATTTGCGACAGTAAAAAATTATTTTTTGCAAAATTTACTATAGAAAAGGCAATCCCTGGCGTAATTAAAATTTGCGACAGTAGAAAATTATTTTTTGAAAAGTTTACTATAGAAAAGGCAATCCCTGGGATATTTAAAATTTGTGACAGTAGAAAATTATTTTTTGAATAATTTACTATAGAAAAGGCAATCCCTGGCGCAATTAAAATTTGCGACAGTAGAAAATTATTTTGTGAGAAATATACTATAGAAAAGGCAATCCCTGGGATATTTAAAATTTGCGACAGTAGAAAATTATTTTTTGAAAAGTTTACTATATAAAAGGCAATCCCTGGGATATTTAAAATTTGCGACAGTAAAAAATTATTTTTTGAATAATTTACTATAGAAAAGGCAATCCCAGGCGTAATTAAAATTTGCGACAGTAGAAAATTATTTTTTGAATAATTTACTATAGAAAAGGTAATCCCTGGCGTAATTAAAATTTGCGACAGTTGAAAATTATTTTTTGAATAATTTACTATAGAAAAGGCAATCCCTGGCGCACTTAAAATTTGCGACAGTAAAAAATTATTTTTTGAATAATTTACTATAGAAAAGGCAATCCCTGGCGTAATTAAATTTTGCGACAGTAAAAAATTATTTTTTGAATAATTTACTATATAAAAGGCAATCCCTGGCGTATTTAAAATTTGCGACAGTTGAAAATTATTTTTTGAATAATTTACTATAGAAAAGGCAATCCCTGGCGTATTTAAAATTTGCGACAGTAAGAAATTATTTTTTGAATAATTTACTATAGAAAAGGCAATCCCTGGCGTAATTAAAATTTGCGACAGTATAAAATTATCTTTTGAATAATTTACTATAGAAAAGGTAATCCCTGGGATATTTAAAATTTGCGACAGTAAAAAATTATTTTTTGAATAATTTACTATAGAAAAGACAATCCCTGGCCCAATTAAAATTTGCGACAGTAGAAAATTATTTTTTGAATAATTTACTGTAGAAAAGGCAATCCCTGGCGCAATTAAAATTTGCGACAGTATAAAATTATTTTTTGAATAATTTACTATAGAAAAGGCAATCCCTGGCGCAATTACAATTTGCGACAGTAAAAAATTATTTTTTGAATAATTTACTATAGAAAAGGCAATCCCTGGCGCAATTAAAATTTGCGACAGTATAAAATTATTTTTTGAATAATTTACTATAGAAAAGGCAATCCCTGGCGCAATTAAAATTTGCGACAGTATAAAATTATTTTTTGAATAATTTACTATAGAAAAGGCAATCCCTGGCGTAATTAAAATTTGCGACAGTTGAAAATTATTTTTTGAATAATTTACTATAGAAAAGACAATCCCTGGCGCAATTAAAATTTGCGACAGTAGAAAATTATTTTTTGAATAATTTACTGTAGAAAAGGCAATCCCTGGCGCAATTAAAATTTGCGACAGTATAAAATTATTTTTTGATTAATTTACTATAGAAAAGGCAATCCCTGGCGCAATTACAATTTGCGACAGTAAAAAATTATTTTTTGAATAATTTACTATAGAAAAGGCAATCCCTGGCGCAATTAAAATTTGCGACAGTTAAAATTATTTTTTGAATAATTTACTATAGAAAAGGCAATCCCAGGCGTAATTTAAATTTGCGACAGTAAAAAATTATTTTTTGAATAATTTACTATAGAAAAGGCAATCCCTGGCGCAATTAAAATTTGCGACAGTAGAAAATTATTTTTTGAATAATTTACTATAGAAAAGGCAATCCCTGGCACAATTAAAATTTGCGACAGTAAAAAATTATTTTTTGAAAAATTTACTATAGAAGAGGCAATCCCTGGCGGATTTGAAATTTGCGACAGTAGAAAATTATTTTTTGAATAATTTACTATAGCAAAAGCAATCCCTGGCGCAATTGAAATTTGCGACAGTAGAAAATTATATTTTGAATAATTTACTGTAGAAAAGTCAATCCCTGGCGCAATTAAAATTTGCGACAGTATAAAATTATTTTTTGAAAAATTTACTGTAGAAAAGGCAATCCCTGGCGCAATTAAAATTTGCGACAGTAGAAAATTATTTTTTGAATAATTTACTATAGAAAAGGCAATCCCTGGCGCAATTAAAATTTGCGACAGTTAAAATTATTTTTGAATAATTTACTATAGAAAAGGCAATCCCTGGGATATTTAAAATTTGCGACAGTAAAAAATTATTTTTTGAATAATTTACTACAGAAAAGGCAATCCCTGGCGTAATTAAAATTTGCGACAGTATAAAATTATTTTTTGAATAATTTACTATAGAAAAGGCAATCCCTGGGATATTTAAAATTTGCGACAGTAAAAAATTATTTTTTGAATAATTTACTATAGAAAAGGCAATCCCTGGCGTAATTAAAATTTGCGACAGTTGAAAATTATTTTTTGAATAATTTACTATAGAAAAGACAATCCCTGGCGCAATTAAAATTTGCGACAGTAGAAAATTATTTTTTGAATAATTTACTGTAGAAAAGGCAATCCCTGGCGCAATTAAAATTTGCGACAGTATAAAATTATTTTTTTGAATAATTTACTACAGAAAAGGCAATCCCTGGCGCAATTACAATTTGCGACTGTAAAAAATTATTTTTTTGAATAATTTACTATAGAAAAGGCAATCCCTGGCGTAATTAAAATTTGCGACAGTTAAAAATTATTTTTTGAATAATTTACTATAGAAAAGGCAATCCCTGGCGTAATTAAAATTTGCGACAGTAAAAAATTATTTTTTGAATAATTTACTATAGCAAAGGCAATCCCTGGCGCAATTGAAATTTGCGACAGTAGAAAATTATTTTTTGAATAATTTACTGTAGAAAAGGCAATGACTGGCGCAATTAAAATTTGCGACAGTATAAAATTATTTTTTGAAAAATTTACTGTAGAAAAGGCAATCCCTGGCGCAATTAAAATTTGCGACAGTAGAAAATTATTTTTTGAATAATTTACTATATAAAAGGCAATCCCTGGCGCAATTAAAATTTGCGACAGTTAAAATTATTTTTTGAATAATTTACTATAGAAAAGGCAATCCCTGGCGTAATTAAAATTTGCGACAGTAAAAAATTATTTTTTGAATAATTTACTATAGAAAAGGCAATCCCTGGCGCAATTAAAATTTGCGACAGTAGAAAATTATTTTTTGAATAATTTACTATAGAAAAGGCAATCCTGGCGCAATTAAAATTTGCGACAGTAAAAAATTATTTTTTGAAAAATTTACTATAGAAAAGGCAATCCCTGGCGGATTTGAAATTTGCGACAGTAGAAAATTATTTTTTGAATAATTTACTATAGAAAAGGCAATCCCTGGCGTAATTAAAATTTTCGACAGTAAAAAATTATTTTTTGAATAATTTACTATAGAAAAGGCAATCCCTGGCGTAATTAAAATTTTGCGACAGTTGAAAATTATTTTTTGAATAATTTACTATAGAAAAGGCAATCCCTGGCGTAATTAAAATTTGCGACAGTAGAAAATTATTTTTTGAATAATTTACTATAGAAAAGGCAATCCCTGGCGTAATTAAAATTTGCGACAGTAAAAAATTATTTTTTGAATAATTTACTATAGCAAAGGCAATCCCTGGCGCAATTGAAATTTGCGACAGTAGAAAATTATTTTTTGAATAATTTACTGTAGAAAAGGCAATGACTGGCGCAATTAAAATTTGCGACAGTATAAAATTATTTTTGAAAAATTTACTGTAGAAAAGGCAATCCCTGGCGCAATTAAAATTTGCGACAGTAGAAAATTATTTTTTGAATAATTTACTATATAAAAGGCAATCCCTGGCGCAATTAAAATTTGCGACAGTTAAAATTATTTTTTGAATAATTTACTATAGAAAAGGCAATCCCTGGCGTAATTAAAATTTGCGACAGTAAAAAATTATTTTTTGAATAATTTACTATAGAAAAGGCAATCCCTGGCGCAATTAAAATTTGCGACAGTAGAAAATTATTTTTTGAATAATTTACTATAGAAAAGGCAATCCCTGGCGCAATTAAAATTTGCGACAGTAAAAAATTATTTTTTGAAAAATTTACTATAGAAAAGGCAATCCCTGGCGGATTTGAAATTTGCGACAGTAGAAAATTATTTTTTGAATAATTTACTATAGAAAAGGCAATCCCTGGCGTAATTAAAATTTTCGACAGTAAAAAATTATTTTTTGAATAATTTACTATAGAAAAGGCAATCCCTGGCGTAATTAAAATTTGCGACAGTTGAAAATTATTTTTTGAATAATTTACTATAGAAAAGGCAATCCCTGGCGTAATTAAAATTTGCGACAGTAGAAAATTATTTTTTGAATAATTTACTATAGAAAAGGCAATTCCTGGCGTAATTAAAATTTGCGACAGTAAAAAATTATTTTTTGAATAATTTACTATAGAAAAGGCAATCCCTGGCGCACTAAAATTTGCGAGAGTAAAAAATTATTTTTTGAATAATTTACTATAGAAAAGGCAATCCCTGTTGCAATTAAAATTTGCGACAGTTGAAAATTATTTTTTGAATAATTTACTATAGAAAAGGCAATCCATGGCGTAATTAAAATTTGCGACAGTAAAAAAATATTTTTTGAATAATTTACTATAGAAAAGGCAATCCCTGGCGTAATTAAAATTTGCGACAGTTGAAAATTATTTTTTGAATAATTTACTATAGAAAAGGCAATCCCTGGCGTAATTAAAATTTGCGACAGTAGAAAATTATTTTTTGAATAATTTACTATAGAAAAGGCAATCCCTGGCGTAATTAAAATTTGCGACAGTAAAAAATTATTTTTTGAATAATTTACTATAGAAAAGGCAATCCCTGGCGCAATTAAAATTTGCGACAGTTGAAAATTATTTTTTGAATAATTTACTATAGAAAAGGCAATCCCTGGCGTATTTAAAATTTGCGACTGTAAAAAATTATTTTTTGAATAATTTACTATAGAAAAGGCAATCCCTGGCGTAATTAAAATTTGCGACAGTTGAAAATTATTTTTTGAATATTTTACTATAGAAAAGGCAATCCCTGGCGTAATTAAAATTTGCGACAGTAGAAAATTATTTTTTGAATAATTTACTATAGAAAAGGCAATCCCTGGCGCAATTAAAATTTGCGACAGTTGAAAGTTATTTTTTGAATAATTTACTATAGAAAAGGCAATCCCTGGCGCACTTAAAATTTGCGACAGTAAGAAATTATTTTTTGAATAATTTACTATAGAAAAGGCAATCCCTGGCGTAATTAAAATTTGCGACAGTAAAAAATTATTTTTTGAATAATTTACTATAGAAAAGGCAATCCCTGGCGCAATTAAAATTTGCGACAGTAGAAAATTATTTTTTGAATAATTTACCATAGAAAAGGCAATCCCTGGCGCAATTAAAATTTGCGACAGTAAAAAATTATTTTTTGAAAAATTTACTATAGAAGAGGCAATCCCTGGCGGATTTGAAATTTGCGAGAGTAGAAAATTATTTTTTGAATAATTTACTATAGCAAAGGCAATCCCTGGCGCAATTGAAATTTGCGACAGTAGAAAATTATTTTTTGAATAATTTACTGTAGAAAAGGCAATCCCTGGCGCAATTAAAATTTGCGACAGTATAAAATTATTTTTTGAAAAATTTACTGTAGAAAAGGCAATCCCTGGCGCAATTAAAATTTGCGACAGTAGAAAATTATTTTTTGAATAATTTACTATAGAAAAGGCAATCCCTGGCGCAATTAAAATTTGCGACAGTTAAAATTATCTTTTGAATAATTTACTATAGAAAAGGCAATCCCTGGGATATTTAAAATTTGCGACAGTAAAAAATTATTTTTTGAATAATTTACTATAGAAAAGGCAATCCCTGGCGTAATTAAAATTTGCGACAGTATAAAATTATTTTTTGAATAATTTACTATAGAAAAGGCAATCCCTGGGATATTTAAAATTTGCGACAGTAAAAAATTATTTTTTGAATAATTTACTATAGAAAAGGCAATCCCTGGCGTAATTAAAATTTGCGACAGTTGAAAATTATTTTTTGAATAATTTACTATAGAAAAGACAATCCCTGGCGCAATTAAAATTTGCGACAGTAGAAAATTATTTTTTGAATAATTTACTGTAGAAAAGGCAATCCCTGGCGCAATTAAAATTTGCGACAGTATAAAATTATTTTTTGAATAATTTACTACAGAAAAGGAATCCCTGGCGCAATTACAATTTGCGACTGTAAAAAATTATTTTTTGAATAATTTACTATAGAAAAGGCAATCCCTGGCGTAATTAAAATTTGCGACAGTTGAAAATTATTTTTTGAATAATTTACTATAGAAAAGGCAATCCCTGGCGTAATTAAAATTTGCGACAGTAAAAAATTATTTTTTGAATAATTTACTATAGCAAAGGCAATTCCTGGCGCAATTGAAATTTGCGACAGTAGAAAATTATTTTTTGAATAATTTACTGTAGAAAAGGCAATCCCTGGCGCAATTAAAATTTGCGACAGTATAAAATTATTTTTTGAAAAATTTACTATAGAAAAGGCAATCCCTGGGATATTTAAAATTTGCGACAGTAAAAAATTATTTTTTGAATAATTTACTATAGAAAAGGCAATCCCTGGCGTAATTAAAATTTGCGACAGTTGAAAATTATTTTTTGAATAATTTACTATAGAAAAGACAATCCCTGGCGCAATTAAAATTTGCGACAGTAGAAAATTATTTTTTGAATAATTTACTGTAGAAAAGGCAATCCCTGGCGCAATTAAAATTTGCGACAGTATAAAATTATTTTTTGAATAATTTACTACAGAAAAGGCAATCCCTGGCGCAATTACAATTTGCGACTGTAAAAAATTATTTTTTGAATAATTTACTATAGAAAAGGCAATCCCTGGCGTAATTAAAATTTGCGACAGTTGAAAATTATTTTTTGAATAATTTACTATAGAAAAGGCAATCCTGGCGTAATTAAAATTTGCGACAGTAAAAAATTATTTTTTGAATAATTTACTATAGCAAAGGCAATTCCTGGCGCAATTGAAATTTGCGACAGTAGAAAATTATTTTTTGAATAATTTACTGTAGAAAAGGCAATCCCTGGCGCAATTAAAATTTGCGACAGTATAAAATTATTTTTTGAAAAATTTACTGTAGAAAAGGCAATTCCTGGCGCAATTAAAATTTGCGACAGTAGAAAATTATTTTATGAATAATTTACTATATAAAAGGCAATCCCTGGCGCAATTAAAATTTGCGACAGTTAAAATTATTTTTTGAATAATTTACTATAGAAAAGGCAATCCCTGGCGTAATTAAAATTTGCGACAGTAAAAAATTATTTTTTGAATAATTTATTATAGAAAAGGCAATCCCTGGCGCAATTAAAATTTGCGACAGTAGAAAATTATTTTTTGAATAATTTACTATAGAAAAGGCAATCCCTGGCGCAATTAAAATTTGGGACAGTAAAAAATTATTTTTTGAAAAATTTACTATAGAAAAGGCAATCCCTGGCGGATTTGAAATTTGCGACAGTAGAAAATTATTTTTTGAATAATTTACTATAGAAAAGGCAATCCCTGGCGTAATTAAAATTTTCGACAGTAAAAAATTATTTTTTGAATAATTTACTATAGAAAAGGCAATCCCTGGCGTAATTAAAATTTGCGACAGTTGAAAATTATTTTTTGAATATTTTATTTTAGAAAAGGCAATCCTTGGCCCAATTAAAATTTGCGACAGTAGAAAACTATTTTTTGAATAATTTACTATAGAAAAGGCAGTCCCTGGCGCACTTAAAATTTGCGAGAGTAAAAAATTATTTTTTGAATAAATTACTATAGAAAAGGCAATCCCTGGCGCACTTAAAATTTGCGAGAGTAAAAAATTATTTTTTAAATAATTTACTATAGAAAAGGCAATCCCTGGCGTAATTAAAATTTGCGACAGTAGAAAATTATTTTTTGAATAATTTACTAGAGAAAAGGCAATCCCTGGCGCAATTAAAATTTGCGACAGTTGAAAATTATTTTTTGAATAATTTACTATAGAAAAGGCAATCCCTGGCGCACTTAAAATTTGCGACAGTAAAAAATTATTTTTTGAATAATTTACTATAGAAAAGGCAATCCCTGGCGTAATTAAAATTTGCGAACGTTGAAAATTATTTTTTGAATAATTTACTATAGAAAAGGCAATCCCTGGCGTAATTAAAATTTGCGACAGTAGAAAATTATTTTTTGAATAATTTACTATAGAAAAGGCAATCCCTGGCGTATTTAAAATTTGCGACAGTAGAAAATTATTTTTTGAATAATTTACTATAGAAAAGGCAATCCCTGGCGTAATTAAAATTTGCGACAGTAGAATATTATTTTTTGAATAATTTACTATAGAAAAGGCAATCCCTGGCGTAATTAAAATTTGCGACAGTAGAAAATTATTTTTTGAATAATTTACTATAGAAAAGGCAATCCCTGGCGCAATTAAAATTTGCGACAGTAAAAAAATATTTTTTGAATAATTTACTATAGAAAAGGCAATCCCTGGCGCACTTAAATTTGCGACAGTAAAAAATTATTTTTTGAATAATTTACTATAGAAAAGGCAATCCCTGGCGTAATTAAAATTTGCGACAGTTGAAAATTATTTTTGAATAATTTACTATAGAAAAGGCAATCCCTGGCGTAATTAAAATTTGCGACAGTAGAAAATTATTTTTTGAATAATTTACTATAGAAAAGGCAATCCCTGGCGCACTTAAAATTTGCGACAGTAGAAAATTATTTTTTGAATAATTTACTATAGAAAATGCAATCCCTGGCGCAATTAAAATTTGCGACAGTAAAAAATTATTTTTTGAATAATTTACTGTAGAAAACGCAATCCCTGGCACAATTAAAATTTGCGACAGTAAAAAATTATTTTTTGAATAATTTACTATAGAAAAGGCAATCCTGGCGCACTTAAAATTTGCGACAGTAGAAAATTATTTTTTGAATAATTTACTATAGAAAAGGCAATCCCTGGGATCTTTAAAATTTGCGACAGTAAAAAATTATTTTTGAATAAATTACTATAGAAAAGGCAATCCCTGGCGTAATTAAAATTTGCGACAGTATAAAATTATTTTTTGAATAATTTACTATAGAAAAGGCAATCCCTGGCGCACTTAAAATTTGCGACAGCAAAAAATTATTTTTCGAATAATTTACTATAGAAAAGGCAATCCCTGGGATCTTTAAAATTTGCGACAGTAAAAAATTATTTTTTGAATAATTTACTATAGAAAAGGCAATCCCGGGCGTAATTAAAATTTGCGACAGTTGAAAATTATTTTTTGAATAATTTACTATAGAAAAGGCAATCCCTGGCGTAATTAAAATTTGCGACAGTTGAAAACTATTTTTTGAATAATTTACTATAGAAAAGGCAATCCCTGGCGTAATTAAAATTTGCGACAGTAGAAAATTATTTTTTGAATAATTTACTATAGAAAAGGCAATCCCTCGCGTATTTAAAATTTGCGACAGTAGAAAATTATTTTTTGAATAATTTACTATAGAAAAGGTAATCCCTGGCGTAATTAAAATTTGCGACAGTAGAAAATTATTTTTTGAATAATTTACTATAGAAAAGGCAATACCTGGCGTAATTAAAATTTGCGACAGTAGAAAATTATTTTTTGAATAATTTACTATAGAAAAGGCAATCCCTGGCGCAATTAAAATTTGCGACAGTAGAAAAATATTTTTTGAATAATTTACTATAGAAAACGCAATCCCTGGCGCACTTAAAATTTGCGACATAAAAAAATTATTTTTTGAATAATTTACTATAGAAAAGGCAATCCCTGGCGTAATTAAAATTTGCGATAGTTGAAAATTATTTTTTGAATAATTTACTATAGAAAAGGCAATTCAATTCAATTCAATTCAATTCAATTTATTACGAGGATAATGCACAACAAGATTCATACAATCTTTTCAATATGTACATATAAAAATTATAACGGGAAATGCTACTAAGAAGAGGAAAAAAAGAAAAAAGAAAAACAAAACAGTAAAATTAAATTAACGGAAAAATAAAGAAAATTAAATGATAATGATAATATAAAAATGAAAAATTTAGAACTAAAATAAAAATGGAGTGATGCATTATGTAAAAAAAGAAATAAAATATTAATACTAAACCAGTTACTGCTATATTATAAACAAACTTAGATAGACTACAGATTTCTCAAACTCACCGGACGAATGACTAATTCTCATTCATTAAACATTGAAAAAGAAGCCTCCTAAACATAACGGCTGACCCCGTGCGTTGTAAGTCCACAGGAAGAGAGTTCCACCTGCGAGGTATATGGACAAAGTAGGAACGCTGGGCCCAATAGTGTACGGTAGCGGGGAATCAAAATATCCACGTGTCTGGTGGAACGCAAGAATCTTATACTATTGCAGAGATACGCAGGCTGATTGGAGTAAATAAGCCTATGAAGGAAAACTAGTGCTTTATGCAAAAGATATGTTTTAATGGAACAATTCAGGATTACGTTTCTATATTGGCTTATGTGGTCAAAACGTCGAAGTCCAAATGCGAATCTTATGCAATTGTTAAAAGCGATCTCTAATTTTCGCGAACAGTTGGAATCTAGGGCAGGAAAGGCTAAACTTCCATAAGTAAAAAAAGGTACTAAAAGTGCTCTGACGATTTTAATTTTCACACTTACAGAAAGTAAACGTGCTGAGAGCCAAAGACGACGAAGTCCACCATACACTTTTCCCAACACGCTTTTCACATAATCACAGCAGCTCATCCGAGAGTTTAGTATTATACCTAGATTCCTTACACGCTCTAAATGGGGTAGCGGGGTGTTTCCAAGGACAATAGGAGAATAATTTAAAGGATCCAAACCTCTTCGGTGTACTAGCATATAATTTGACTTTTTAGCATTCAATGCAAGGTCGTTTAATGTTGACCAGTCATATATCTGCTCAAGATCACTATTGACTTTGAAAATGCAATCTTCAGACAAGCCAATAGGACAGCTCATAAAAATCTGCACGTCATCCGCATATAACTGTATATTAGTATGGCGTATAACATCCGGTAAGTCATTAATATAAAGGCTGAATAACAGGGGTCCTAGAATAGAGCCTTGGGGGATTCCACATGTCAAATTAATTACATTAGAAAGGCTATTATTAATTTTCACTTGCTGTGTTCGTCTAGATAAAAAGCTATTAATAGCTGAAAGTGCGGATGAGGTGAAGTTAAAATTCAAAGCTAACTTTTGCAATAATTTACGGTGATTGACACTGTCAAAAGCCTTAGAAAAGTCCAGTAGCACTAGAATTCCCATGTCATCCTTATCAAGCGCTTCACGAATATCGGTGGTAACTTTAAGCAAAACTGTTTCGCAGCTGTGTTTGGGACGAAAGCCGGATTGACAAGCAGATAATAATGAACGTTCCTCAAGATACTCGAACATCTGAGTTGATATGAGCTTTTCCAAGGCTTTCGCTAAAAAACATAATAGGCTGATAGGTCGGAAGTCAGACATGTTACTTGGGGAGTTATTTTTAGCAATGGGTAACACAACTGCCCTTTTCCACTTTGCCGGAAACTTTGACGTAGTTAAAGCAGTATTAAAGATATGCTTGACAACAGGTAATATAGCAGGCAAAAGTAATTTCACGAAAAGCGGAGGGATGTTATCCGGCCCGCTAGCGTTCGAACTGATAGAATTAATGGCATTATAAACCTCTAATGAATCGACGCAGCGGAAGCTAAAACCGTCACCTGATGGCGAATGAGGAGTTGTATGCAAAAGCTCAGAAGCAGTTGGGAATACCAATCCCTGGCGTAATTAAAATTTGCGACAGTTGAAAATTATTTTTTGAATAATTTACTATAGAAAAGGCAATCCCTGGCTCAATTAAAATTTGCGACAGTAGAAAATTATTTTTTGAATAATTTACTATAGAAAAGGCAATCCCTGGCGCACTTAAAATTTGCGACAGTAGAAAATTATTTTTTGAATAATTTACTATAGAAAAGGCAATCCCTGGCGCAATTAAAATTTGCGACAGTAAAAAATTATTTTTTGAATAATTTACTGTAGAAAAGGCAATCCCTGGCGCAATTAAAATTTGCGACAGTAAAAAATTATTTTTTGAATAATTTACTATAGAAAAGGCAATCCCTGGCGCACTTAAAATTTGCGACAGTAGAAAATTATTTTTTGAATAATTTATTATAGAAAAGGCAATCCCTGGGATATTTAAAATTTGCGACAGTAAAAAATTATTTTTTGAATAATTTACTATAGAAAAGGCAATCCCTGGCGCAATTAAAATTTGCGACAGTATAAAATTACTTTTTGAATAATTTACTATAGAAAAGGCAATCCCTGGCGTAATTAAAATTTGCGACAGTATAAAATTACTTTTTGCAAAACTTACTATAGAAAAGGCTATCCCTGGCGTATTTAAAATTTGCGACAGTATAAAATTAATTTTTGAATAATTTACTATAGAAAAGGCAATCCCTGGCGCAATTAAAATTTGCGACAGTAAAAAATTATTTTTTGAATAATTTACTATAGAAAAGGCAATCCCTGGCGTAATTAAAATTTGCGATAGTAAAAAATTATTTTTTGAATAATTTACTATAGAAAAGGCAATCCCGGGCGTAATTAAAATTTGCCACAGTTGAAAATTATTTTTTGAATAATTTACTATAGAAAAGGCAATCCCTGGCGTAATTAAAATTTGCGACAGTTGAAAATTATTTTTTGAATAATTTACTATAGAAAAGGCAATCCCTGGCGTAATTAAAATTTGCGACAGTAGAAAATTATTTTTTGAATAATTTACTATAGAAAAGGCAATCCCTGGCGTATTTAAAATTTGCGACAGTAGAAAATTATTTTTTGAATAATTTACTATAGAAAAGGCAATCCCTGGCGTAATTAAAATTTGCGACAGTAGAAAATTATTTTTTGAATAATTTACTATAGAAAAGGCAATACCTGGCGTAATTAAAATTTGCGACAGTAGAAAATTATTTTTTGAATAATTTACTATAGAAAAGGCAATCCCTGGCGCAATTAAAATTTGCGACAGTAAAAAAATATTTTTTGAATAATTTACTATAGAAAAGGCAATCCCTGGCGCACTTAAAATTTGCGACATAAAAAAATTATTTTTTGAATAATTTACTATAGAAAAGGCAATCCCTGGCGTAATTAAAATTTGCGATAGTTGAAAATTATTTTTTGAATAATTTACTATAGAAAAGGCAATCTCTGGCGTAATTAAAATTTGCGACAGTTGAAAATTATTTTTTGAATAATTTACTATAGAAAAGGCAATCCCTGGCTCACTTAAAATTTGCGACAGTAGAAAATTATTTTTTGAATAATTTACTATAGGAAAAGGCAATCCCTGGCGCACTTAAAATTTGCGACAGTAAAAAATTATTTTTTGAATAATTTACTATAGAAAAGGCAATCCCGGGCGTAATTAAAATTTGCCACAGTTGAAATTATTTTTTGAATAATTTACTATAGAAAAGGCAATCCTGGCGTAATTAAAATTTGCGACAGTTGAAAATTATTTTTTGAATAATTTACTATAGAAAAGGCAATCCCTGGCGTAATTAAAATTTGCGACAGTAGAAAATTATTTTTTGAATAATTTACTATAGAAAAGGCAATCCCTGGCGTATTTAAAATTTGCGACAGTAGAAAATTATTTTTTGAATAATTTACTATAGAAAAGGCAATCCCTGGCGTAATTAAAATTTGCGATAGTTGAAAATTATTTTTTGAATAATTTACTATAGAAAAGGCAATCCCTGGCGTAATTAAAATTTGCGACAGTTGAAAATTATTTTTTGAATAATTTACTATAGAAAAGGCAATCCCTGGCTCACTTAAAATTTGCGACAGTAGAAAATTATTTTTTGAATAATTTACTATAGAAAAGGCAATCCCTGGCGCACTTAAATTTGCGACAGTAGAAAATTATTTTTTGAATAATTTACTATAGAAAAGGCAATCCCTGGCGCAATTAAAATTTGCGACAGTAAAAAATTATTTTTTGAATAATTTACTGTAGAAAAGGCAATCCCTGGCGCAATTAAAATTTGCGACAGTAAAAAATTATTTTTTGAATAATTTACTATAGAAAAGGCAATCCCTGGCGCACTTAAAATTTGCGACAGTAGAAAATTATTTTTTGAATAATTTATTATAGAAAAGGCAATCCCTGGGATATTTAAAATTTGCGACAGTAAAAAATTATTTTTTGAATAATTTACTATAGAAAAGGCAATCCCTGGCGCAATTAAAATTTGCGACAGTATAAAATTACTTTTTGAATAATTTACTATAGAAAAGGCAATCCCTGGCGTAATTAAAATTTGCGACAGTATAAAATTACTTTTTGCCAAACTACTATAGAAAAGGGCTATCCCTGGCGTATTTAAAATTTGCGACAGTATAAAATTAATTTTTGAATAATTTAC
This sequence comes from Dioctria linearis, assembly GCA_963930735.1. Classification (NCBI taxonomy): domain Eukaryota; kingdom Metazoa; phylum Arthropoda; class Insecta; order Diptera; family Asilidae; genus Dioctria; species Dioctria linearis. Next base: position 25,853 of record CAWVNZ010000327.1, read on the forward strand.
TATAGAAAAGGCAATCCCTGGCGTAATTAAAATTTGCGGCAGTAAAAAATTATTTTTTTGAATAATTTACTATAGAAAAGGCAATCCCGGGCGTAATTAAAATTTGCCACAGTTGAAAATTATTTTTTGAATAATTTACTATAGAAAAGGCAATCCCTGGCGTAATTAAAATTTGCGACAGTTGAAAATTATTTTTTGAATAATTTACTATAGAAAAGGCAATCCCTGGCGTAATTAAAATTTGCGAGAGTAGAAAATTATTTTTTGAATAATTTACTATAGAAAAGGCAATCCCTGGCGTATTTAAAATTTGCGACAGTAGAAAATATTTTTTGAATAATTTACTATAGAAAAGGCAATCTCTGGCGTAATTAAAATTTGCGACAGTAGAAAATTATTTTTTGAATAATTTACTATAGAAAAGGCAATACCTGGCGTAATTAAAATTTGCGACAGTAGAAAATTATTTTTTGAATAATTTACTATAGAAAAGGCAATCCCTGGCGCAATTAAAATTTGCGACAGTAAAAAAATATTTTTTGAATAATTTACTATAGAAAAGGCAATCCCTGGCGCACTTAAATTTGCGACATAAAAAAATTATTTTTGAATAATTTACTATAGAAAAGCAATCCCTGGCGTAATTAAAATTTGCGATAGTTGAAAATTATTTTTTGAATAATTTACTATAGAAAAGGCAATCTCTGGCGTAATTAAAATTTGCGACAGTTGAAAATTATTTTTTGAATAATTTACTATAGAAAAGGCAATCCCTGGCTCACTTAAATTTGCGACAGTAGAAAATTATTTTTTGAATAATTTACTATAGAAAAGGCAATCCCTGGCGCACTTAAAATTTGCGACAGTAGAAAATTATTTTTTGAATAATTTACTATAGAAAAGGCAATCCCTGGCGCAATTAAAATTTGCGACAGTAAAAAATTATTTTTTGAATAATTTACTGTAGAAAAGGCAATCCCTGGCGCAATTAAAATTTGCGACAGTAAAAAATTATTTTTTGAATAATTTACTATAGAAAAGGCAATCTCTGGCGCACTTAAAATTTGCGACAGTAGAAAATTATTTTTTGAATAATTTATTATAGAAAAGGCAATCCCTGGGATACTTAAAATTTGCGACAGTAAAAAATTATTTTTTGAATAATTTACTATAGAAAAGGCAATCGCTGGCGCAATTAAAATTTGCGACAGTATAAAATTATTTTTTGAATAATTTACTATAGAAAAGGCAATCCCTGGCGTAATTAAAATTTGCGACAGTATAAAATTATTTTTTGCAAAATTTACTATAGAAAAGGCTATCCCTGGCGTATTTAAAATTTGCGACAGTATAAAATTAATCTTTGAATAATTTACTATAGAAAAGGCAATCCCTGGCGCAATTAAAATTTGCGACAGTAAAAAATTATTTTTTGAATAATTTACTATAGAAAAGGCAATCCCTGACGTAATTAAAATTTGCGATAGTAAAAAATTATTTTTTGAATAATTTACTGTAGAAAAGGCAATCCCTGGCGTAATTAAAACTTGCGATAGTAAAAAATTATTTTTTGAATAATTTACTATAGAAAAGGCAATCCCTGGCGTAATTAAAATTTGCGACAGTTGAAAATTATTTTTTGAATAATTTACTATAGAAAAGGCAATCCCTGGCGTAATTAAAATTTGCGACAGTAGAAAATTATTTTTTGAATAATTTACTATAGAAAAGGCAATCCCTGGCGCAATTAAAATTTGCGACAGTAGAAAATTATTTTTTGAATAATTTACTATAGAAAAGGCAATCCTGGCGTAATTAAATTTGCGACAGTAGAAAATTATTTTTTGAATAATTTACTATAGAAAAGGCAATCCCTGGCGTAATTAAAATTTGCGACAGTAGAAAATTATTTTTTGAATAATTTACTATAGAAAAGGCAATCCCTGGCGCAATTAAAATTTGCGACAGTTGAAAATTATTTTTTGAATAATTTACTGTAGAAAAGGCAATCCCTGGCGCAATTAAAACTTGCGCTAGTAAAAAATTATTTTTTTGCAAAATTTACTATAGAAAAGGCAATCCCTGTCTAATTTAAAATTTGCGACAGTAAAAAATTATTTTTTGAATAATTTACTATAGAAAAGGCAATCCCTGGCGCAATTAAAATTTGCGACAGTATAAAATTATTTTTTGAATAATTTACTATATAAAAGGCAATCCCTGGCGCAATTAAAATTTGCGACAGTTGAAAATTATTTTTTGAATAATTTACTATAGAAAAGGCAATCCCTGGTGTAATTAAAACTTGCGATAGTAAAAAATTATTTTTTGAATAATTTACTATAGAAAAGGCAATCCCTGGCGTAATTAAAACTTGCGATAGTAAAAAATTATTTTTTGAATAATTTACTATAGAAAAGGCAATCCCTGGCGTAATTAAAATTTGCGACAGTAGAAAATTATTTTTTGAATAATTTACTATAGAAAAGGCAATCCCTGCCGCAATTAAAATTTGCGACAGTATAAAATTATTTTTTGAATATTTTACTGTAGAAAAGGCAATCCCTGGCGCAATTAAAATTTGCGACAGTAGAAAATTATTTTTTGAATAATTTACTATAGAAAAGGCAATCCCTGGCGTAATTAAAATTTGCGACAGTAGAAAATTATTTTTTGAATAATTTACTATAGAAAAGGCAATCCCTGGCGCAATTAAAATTTGCGACATTTGAAAATTATTTTTTGAATAATTTAGTATAGAAAAGGCAATCCCTGGCGCAATTAAAATTTGCGACAGTAAAAAATTATTTTTTGAATAATTTACTATATAAAAGGCAATCCCTGGCGCACTTAAAATTTGCGACAGTTGAAAATTATTTTTTGAATAATTTACTATAGAAAAGGCAATCCCTGGCATAATTAAAATTTGCGACAGTAAAAAATTATTTTTTGAATAATTTACTATAGAAAAGGCAATCCCTGGCGCAATTAAAATTTGCGACAGTAGAAAATTATTTTTTGAATAATTTACTGTAGAAAAGGCAATCCCTGGCGCAATTAAAATTTGCGACAGTAAAAAATTATTTTTTTGAATAATTTACTGTAGAAAAGGCAATCCCTGGCGTAATTAAAATTTGCGACAGTTGAAAATTATTTTGTGAGAAATTTACTATAGAAAAGCCAATCCCTGGCGTAATTAAAATTTGCGACAGTTGAAAATTATTTTTTGAATATTTTACTATAGAAAAGGCAATCCCTGGCGTATTTAAAATTTGCGACAGTAAGAAATTAATTTGTGAGAAATTTACTATATAAAAGGCAATCCCTGGCGTAATTAAAATTTGGGATAGTATAAAATTATTTTTTGAATAATTTACTATAGAAAAGGCAATCCCTGGCGTAATTAAAATTTGCGACAGTAGAAAATTATTTTTTGAATAATTTACTATAGAAAAGGCAATCCCTGGCGTAATTAAAATTTGCGACAGTAGAAAATTAATTTTTGAAAAATTTACTATATAAAAGGCAATGCCTGGCGCACTTAAAATTTGCGACAGTAGAAAATTATTTTTTGAATAATTTACTATAGAAAAGGCAATCCCTGGCGTAATTAAAATTTGCGACAGTAGAAAATTATTTTTTGAATTATTTACTATAGAAAAGACAATCCCTGGCGCACTTAAAATTTGCGACAGTAGAAAATTATTTTTTGAATAATTTACTATAGAAAAGGCAATCCCTGGCGCACTTAAAATTTGCGACAGTAAAAAATTATTTTTTGAATAATTTACTATAGAAAAGGCAATCCCTGGCGTAATTAAAATTTGCGACAGTTGAAAATTATTTTTTGAATAATTTACTATTGAAAAGGCAATCCCTGGCGTATTTAAAATTTGCGACAGTTGAAAATTACTTTTTGAATAATTTACTATAGAAAAGGCAATCCCTGGCGTAATTAAAACTTGCGATAGTAAAAAATTATTTTTTGAATAATTTACTATAGAAAAGGCAATCCCTGGCGTAATTAAAACTTGCGATAGTAAAAAATTATTTTTTGAATAATTTACTATAGAAAAGGCAATCCCTGGCGTAATTAAAATTTGCGACAGTAGAAAATTATGTTTTGAATAATTTACTATAGAAAAGGTAATCCCTGGCGCAATTAAAATTTGCGACAGTATAAAATTATTTTTTGAATATTTTACTGTAGAAAAGGCAATCCCTGGCGCAATTAAAATTTGCGACAGTAGAAAATTATTTTTTGAATAATTTACTATAGAAAAGGCAATCCCTGGCGTAATTAAAATTTGCGACAGTAGAAAATTATTTTTTGAATAATTTACTATAGAAAAGGCAATCCCTGGCGCAAATAAAATTTGCGACAGTTGAAAATTATTTTTTGAATAATTTACTATAGAAAAGGCAATCCCTGGCGCAATTAAAATTTGCGATAGTTGAAAATTATTTTTTGAATAACTTACTATAGAAAAGGCAATCCCTGGCGTAATTAAAATTTGCGACAGTTGAAAATTATTTTTTGAATAATTTACTATAGAAAAGGCAATCCCTGGCTCACTTAAAATTTGCGACAGTAGAAAATTATTTTTTGAATAATTTACTATAAAAAGGCAATCCCTGGCGCACATAAAATTTGCGACATTAGAAAATTATTTTTTGAATAATTTACTATAGAAAAGGCAATCCCTGGCGCAATTAAAATTTGCGACAGTAAAAAATTATTTTTTGAATAATTTACTGTAGAAAAGGCAATCCCTGGCGCAATTAAAATTTGCGACAGTAAAAAATTATTTTTTGAATAATTTACTATAGAAAAGGCAATCCCTGGCGCACTTAAAATTTGCGACAGTAGAAAATTATTTTTTGAATAATTTATTATAGAAAAGGCAATCCCTGGGATATTTAAAATTTGCGACAGTAAAAAATTATTTTTTGAATAATTTACTATAGAAAAGGCAATCCCTGGCGCAATTAAAATTTGCGACAGTATAAAATTATTTTTTGAATAATTTACTATAGAAAAGGCAATCCCTGGCGTAATTAAAATTTGCGACAGTATAAAATTACTTTTTGCAAAACTTACTATAGAAAAGGCTATCCCTGGCGTATTTAAAATTTGCGACAGTATAAAATTAATTTTTGAATAATTTACTATAGAAAAAGCAATCCCTGGCGCAATTAAAATTTGCGACAGTAAAAAATTATTTTTTGAATAATTTACTATAGAAAAGGCAATCCCTGGCGTAATTAAAATTTGCGATAGTAAAAAATTATTTTTTGAATAATTTACTGTAGAAAAGGCAATCCCTGGCGTAATTAAAACTTGCGATAGTAAAAAATTATTTTTTGAATAATTTACTATAGAAAAGGCAATCCCTGACGTAATTAAAATTTGCGACAGTTGAAAATTATTTTTTGAATAATTTACTATAGAAAAGGCAATCCCTGGCGTAATTAAAATTTGCGACAGTAGAAAATTATTTTTTGAATAATTTACTATAGAAAAGGCAATCCCTGGCGCAATTAAAATTTGCGACAGTTGAAGATTATTTTTTGAATAATTTACTATAGAAAAGGCAATCCCTGGCGTAATTAAAATTTGCGACAGTAGAAAATTATTTTTTGAATAATTTACTATAGAAAAGGCAATCCCTGGCGTAATTAAAATTTGCGTCAGTAGAAAATTATTTTTTGAATAATTTACTATAGAAAAGGCAATCCCTGGCGTAATTAAAATTTGCGACAGTAGAAAATTATTTTTTGAAAAATTTACTATAGAAAAGGCAATCCTGGCGCAATTAAAATTTGCGACAGTAAAAAATTATTTTTTGCAAAATTTACTATAGAAAAGGCAATCCCTGGCGTAATTAAAATTTGCGACAGTAGAAAATTATTTTTTGAATAATTTACTATAGAAAAGGCAATCCCTGGCGTAATTAAAATTTGCGACAGTAAAAAATTATTTTTTGAATAATTTACTATAGAAAAGGCAATCCCGGGCGTAATTAAAATTTGCCACAGTTGAAAATTATTTTTTGAATAATTTACTATAGAAAAGGCAATCCCTGGCGTAATTAAAATTTGCGAGAGTTGAAAATTATTTTTTGAATAATTTACTATAGAAAAGGCAATCCCTGGCGTAATTAAAATTTGCGACAGTTGAAAATTATTTTTTGAATAATTTACTGTAGAAAAGGCAATCCCTGGCGTTATTAAAATTTGCGACAGTAGAAAATTATTTTTTGAATAATTTACTATAGAAAAGGCAATCCCTGGCGCAATTAAAATTTGCGACAGTAGAAATTTATTTTTTGAATAATTTACTATAGAAAAGGCAATCCCTGGCGTAATTAAAATTTGCGACAGTAGAAAATTATTTTTTGAATAATTTACTATAGAAAAGGCAATCCCTGGCGTAATTAAAATTTGCGACAGTAGAAAATTATTTTTTGAATAATTTACTATAGAAAAGGCAATCCCTGGCGCAATTAAAATTTGCGACAGTTGAAAATTATTTTTTGAATAATTTAATGTAGAAAAGGCAATCCCTGGCGCAATTAAAACTTGCGCTAGTAAAAAATTATTTTTTTGCAAAATTTACTATAGAAAAGGCAATCCCTGTCGTATTTAAAATTTGCGACAGTAAAAAATTATTTTTTGAATAATTTACTATAGAAAAGGCAATCCCTGGCGCAATTAAAATTTGCGACAGTATAAAATTATTTTTTGAATAATTTACTATATAAAAGGCAATCCCTGGCGCAATTAAAATTTGCGACAGTTGAAAATTATTTTTTGAATAATTTACTATAGAAAAGGCAATCCCTGGCGTAATTAAAACTTGCGATAGTAAAAAATTATTTTTTGAATAATTTACTATAGAAAAGGCAATCCCTGGCGTAATTAAAACTTGCGATAGTAAAAAATTATTTTTTGAATAATTTACTATAGAAAAGGCAATCCCTGGCGTAATTAAAATTTGCGACAGTAGAAAATTATTTTTTGAATAATTTACAATAGAAAAGGCAATCCCTGGCGCAATTAAAATTTGCGACAGTATAAAATTATTTTTTGAATATTTTACTGTAGAAAAGGCAATCCCTGGCGCAATTAAAATTTGCGACAGTAGAAAATTATTTTTTGAATAATTTACTATAGAAAAGGCAATCCCTGGCGTAATTAAAATTTGCGACAGTAGAAAATTATTTTTTGAATAATTTACTATAGAAAAGGCAATCCCTGGCGCAATTAAAATTTGCGACAGTTGAAAATTATTTTTTGAATAATTTACTATAGAAAAGGCAATCCCTGGCGCAATTAAAATTTGCGACAGTAAAAAATTATTTTTTGAATAATTTACTATATAAAAGGCAATCCCTGGCGCACTTAAAATTTGCGACAGTTGAAAATTATTTTTTGAATAATTTACTATAGAAAAGGCAATCCCTGGCGTAATTAAAATTTGCGACAGTAAAAAATTATTTTTTGAATAATTTACTATAGAAAAGGCAATCCCTGGCGCAATTAAAATTTGCGACAGTAGAAAATTATTTTTTGAATAATTTACTATAGAAAAGGCAATCCCTGGCGCAATTAAAATTTGCGACAATAAAAAATTATTTTTTTTAATAATTTACTATAGAAAAGGCAATCCCTGGCGTAATTAAAATTTGCGACAGTTGAAAATTATTTTGTGAGAAATTTACTATAGAAAAGCCAATCCCTGGCGTAATTAAAATTTGCGACAGTTGAAAATTATTTTTTGAATATTTTACTATAGAAAAGGCAATCCCTGGCGTATTTAAAATTTGCGACAGTAAGAAATTAATTTGTGAGAAATTTACTATATAAAAGGCAATCCCTGGCGTAATTAAAATTTGCGATAGTATAAAATTATTTTTTGAATAATTTACTATAGAAAAGGCAATCCCTGGCGTAATTAAAATTTGCGACAGTAGAAAATTATTTTTTGAATAATTTACTATAGAAAAGGCAATCCCTGGCGTAATTAAAATTTGCGACAGTAGAAAATTAATTTTTGAAAAATTTACTATATAAAAGGCAATGCCTGGCGCACTTAAAATTTGCGACAGTAGAAAATTATTTTTTGAATAATTTACTATAGAAAAGGCAATCCCTGGCGTAATTAAAATTTGCGACAGTAGAAAATTATTTTTTGAATTATTTACTATAGAAAAGGCAAACCCTGGCGCACTTAAAATTTGCGACAGTAGAAAATTATTTTTCGAATAATTTACTATAGAAAAGGCAATCCCTGGCGCACTTAAAATTTGCGACAGTAAAAAATTATTTTTTGAATAATTTAATATAGAAAAGGCAATCCCTGGCGTAATTAAAATTTGCGACAGTTGAAAATTATTTTTTGAATAATTTACTATTGAAAAGGCAATCCCTGGCGTATTTAAAATTTGCAACAGTTGAAAATTATTTTTTGAATAATTTACTATAGAAAAGGCAATCCCTGGCGTAATTAAAATTTGCGACAGTAGAAAATTATTTTTTGCAAAATTTACTATAGAAAAGGCAATCCCTGGCGTACTTAAAATTTGCGACAGTATAAAATTATTTTTTCAATAATTTACTATATAAAAGGCAATCCCTGGCGCAATTAAAATTTGCGACAGTTGAAAATTATTTTTTGAATGATTTACTATAGAAAAGGCAATCCCAGGCGCAATTAAAATTTGCGACAGTAAAAAATTATTTTTTGAATAATTTACTATATAAAAGGCAATCCCTGGGGCAATTAAAATTTGCGACAGTAAAAAATTATTTTTTGAATAATTTACTATATAAAAGGCAATCCCTGGCGCAATTAAAATTTGCGACAGTTGAAAATTATTTTTTGAATAATTTACTATAGAAAAGGCAATCCCTGGCGCAATTAAAATTTGCGACAGTAAAAAATTATTTTTTGAATAATTTACTATAGAAAAGGCAATCCCTGGCGCAATTAAAATTTGCGACAGTTGAAAATTATTTTTTGAATAATTTACTATAGAAAAGGCAATCCCTGGAGTAATTAAAATTTGCGACAGTAAAAAATTATTTTTTGAATAATTTACTATAGAAAAGGCAATCCCAGGCGCATTTAAATTTGCGACAGTATAAAATTATTTTTTGATTAATTTACTATAGAAAAGGCAATCCCTGGCGTATTTAAAATTTGCGACAGTATAAAATTATTTTTTGAATAATTTACTAAAGAAAAGGCAATCCCTGGCTCAATTAAAATTTGCGACAGTATAAAATTATTTTTTGAATAATTTACTATATAAAAGGCAATCCCTGGCGCAATTAAAATTTGCGACAGTAGAAAATTATTTTTTGAAAAATTTAATATAGAAAAGACAATCCCTGGCGTAATTAAAACTTGCGATAGTAAAAAATAATTTTTTTAATAATTTACTATAGAAAAGGCAATCCCTGGCGTAATTAAAATTTGCGACAGTTGAAAATTATTTTTTGAATAATTTACTATAGAAAAGGCAATCCCTGGCGTTATTAAAATTTGCGACAGTAGAAAATTATTTTTTGAATAATTTACTATAGAAAACGCAATCCCTGGCGTAATTAAAATTTGCGACAGTAGAAAATTATTTTTTGAATAATTTACTATAGAAAAGGCAATCCCTGGCGCAATTAAAATTTGCGACAGTAGAAAATTATTTTTTGAATAATTTACTATATAAAACGCAATCCCTGGCGCAATTAAAATTTGCGACAGTTGAAAATTATTTTTTGAATAATTTACTATAGAAAAGGCAATCCCTGGCGTAATTAAAATTTGCGACAGTAAAAAATTATTTTTTGAATAATTTACTATAGAAAAGGCAATCCCTGGCGTAATTAAAATTTGCGACAGTTGAAAATTATTTTTTGCAAAATTTACTATAGAAAAGGCAATCCCTGGCGCACTTAAAATTTGCGACAGTATAAAATTATTTTTTGAATAATTTACTATAGAAAAGGCAATCCCTGGCGCAATTAAAATTTGCGACAGTTGAAAATTATTTTTTGAATAATTTAATGTAGAAAAGGCAATCCCTGGCGCAATTAAAACTTGCGCTAGTAAAAAATTATTTTTTTGCAAAATTTACTATAGAAAAGGCAATCCCTGTCGTATTTAAAATTTGCGACAGTAAAAAATTATTTTTTGAATAATTTACTATAGAAAAGGCAATCCCTGGCGCAATTAAAATTTGCGACAGTATAAAATTATTTTTTGAATAATTTACTATATAAAAGGCAATCCCTGGCGCAATTAAAATTTGCGACAGTTGAAAATTATTTTTTGAATAATTTACTATAGAAAAGGCAATCCCTGGCGTAATTAAAACTTGCGATAGTAAAAAATTATTTTTTGAATAATTTACTATAGAAAAGGCAATCCCTGGCGTAATTAAAACTTGCGATAGTAAAAAATTATTTTTTGAATAATTTACTATAGAAAAGGCAATCCCTGGCGTAATTAAAATTTGCGACAGTAGAAAATTATTTTTTGAATAATTTACAATAGAAAAGGCAATCCCTGGCGCAATTAAAATTTGCGACAGTATAAAATTATTTTTTGAATATTTTACTGTAGAAAAGGCAATCCCTGGCGCAATTAAAATTTGCGACAGTAGAAAATTATTTTTTGAATAATTTACTATAGAAAAGGCAATCCCTGGCGTAATTAAAATTTGCGACAGTAGAAAATTATTTTTTGAATAATTTACTATAGAAAAGGCAATCCCTGGCGCAATTAAAATTTGCGACAGTTGAAAATTATTTTTTGAATAATTTACTATAGAAAAGGCAATCCCTGGCGCAATTAAAATTTGCGACAGTAAAAAATTATTTTTTGAATAATTTACTATATAAAAGGCAATCCCTGGCGCACTTAAAATTTGCGACAGTTGAAAATTATTTTTTGAATAATTTACTATAGAAAAGGCAATCCCTGGCGTAATTAAAATTTGCGACAGTAAAAAATTATTTTTTGAATAATTTACTATAGAAAAGGCAATCCCTGGCGCAATTAAAATTTGCGACAGTAGAAAATTATTTTTTGAATAATTTACTATAGAAAAGGCAATCCCTGGCGCAATTAAAATTTGCGACAATAAAAAATTATTTTTTTTAATAATTTACTATAGAAAAGGCAATCCCTGGCGTAATTAAAATTTGCGACAGTTGAAAATTATTTTGTGAGAAATTTACTATAGAAAAGCCAATCCCTGGCGTAATTAAAATTTGCGACAGTTGAAAATTATTTTTTGAATATTTTACTATAGAAAAGGCAATCCCTGGCGTATTTAAAATTTGCGACAGTAAGAAATTAATTTGTGAGAAATTTACTATATAAAAGGCAATCCCTGGCGTAATTAAAATTTGCGATAGTATAAAATTATTTTTTGAATAATTTACTATAGAAAAGGCAATCCCTGGCGTAATTAAAATTTGCGACAGTAGAAAATTATTTTTTGAATAATTTACTATAGAAAAGGCAATCCCTGGCGTAATTAAAATTTGCGACAGTAGAAAATTAATTTTTGAAAAATTTACTATATAAAAGGCAATGCCTGGCGCACTTAAAATTTGCGACAGTAGAAAATTATTTTTTGAATAATTTACTATAGAAAAGGCAATCCCTGGCGTAATTAAAATTTGCGACAGTAGAAAATTATTTTTTGAATTATTTACTATAGAAAAGGCAAACCCTGGCGCACTTAAAATTTGCGACAGTAGAAAATTATTTTTCGAATAATTTACTATAGAAAAGGCAATCCCTGGCGCACTTAAAATTTGCGACAGTAAAAAATTATTTTTTGAATAATTTAATATAGAAAAGGCAATCCCTGGCGTAATTAAAATTTGCGACAGTTGAAAATTATTTTTTGAATAATTTACTATTGAAAAGGCAATCCCTGGCGTATTTAAAATTTGCAACAGTTGAAAATTATTTTTTGAATAATTTACTATAGAAAAGGCAATCCCTGGCGTAATTAAAATTTGCGACAGTAGAAAATTATTTTTTGCAAAATTTACTATAGAAAAGGCAATCCCTGGCGTACTTAAAATTTGCGACAGTATAAAATTATTTTTTCAATAATTTACTATATAAAAGGCAATCCCTGGCGCAATTAAAATTTGCGACAGTTGAAAATTATTTTTTGAATGATTTACTATAGAAAAGGCAATCCCAGGCGCAATTAAAATTTGCGACAGTAAAAAATTATTTTTTGAATAATTTACTATATAAAAGGCAATCCCTGGGGCAATTAAAATTTGCGACAGTAAAAAATTATTTTTTGAATAATTTACTATATAAAAGGCAATCCCTGGCGCAATTAAAATTTGCGACAGTTGAAAATTATTTTTTGAATAATTTACTATAGAAAAGGCAATCCCTGGCGCAATTAAAATTTGCGACAGTAAAAAATTATTTTTTGAATAATTTACTATAGAAAAGGCAATCCCTGGCGCAATTAAAATTTGCGACAGTTGAAAATTATTTTTTGAATAATTTACTATAGAAAAGGCAATCCCTGGAGTAATTAAAATTTGCGACAGTAAAAAATTATTTTTTGAATAATTTACTATAGAAAAGGCAATCCCAGGCGCATTTAAATTTGCGACAGTATAAAATTATTTTTTATTTACTATAGAAAAGGCAATCCCTGGCGTAATTAAAATTTGCGACAGTAAAAAATTATTTTTTGAATAATTTACTATAGAAAAGGCAATCCCTGGCGCAATTAAAATTTGCGACAGTAGAAAATTATTTTTTGAATAATTTACTATAGAAAAGGCAATCCCTGGCGCAATTAAAATTTGCGACAATAAAAAATTATTTTTTTTAATAATTTACTATAGAAAAGGCAATCCCTGGCGTAATTAAAATTTGCGACAGTTGAAAATTATTTTGTGAGAAATTTACTATAGAAAAGCCAATCCCTGGCGTAATTAAAATTTGCGACAGTTGAAAATTATTTTTTGAATATTTTACTATAGAAAAGGCAATCCCTGGCGTATTTAAAATTTGCGACAGTAAGAAATTAATTTGTGAGAAATTTACTATATAAAAGGCAATCCCTGGCGTAATTAAAATTTGCGATAGTATAAAATTATTTTTTGAATAATTTACTATAGAAAAGGCAATCCCTGGCGTAATTAAAATTTGCGACAGTAGAAAATTATTTTTTGAATAATTTACTATAGAAAAGGCAATCCCTGGCGTAATTAAAATTTGCGACAGTAGAAAATTAATTTTTGAAAAATTTACTATATAAAAGGCAATGCCTGGCGCACTTAAAATTTGCGACAGTAGAAAATTATTTTTTGAATAATTTACTATAGAAAAGGCAATCCCTGGCGTAATTAAAATTTGCGACAGTAGAAAATTATTTTTTGAATTATTTACTATAGAAAAGGCAAACCCTGGCGCACTTAAAATTTGCGACAGTAGAAAATTATTTTTCGAATAATTTACTATAGAAAAGGCAATCCCTGGCGCACTTAAAATTTGCGACAGTAAAAAATTATTTTTTGAATAATTTAATATAGAAAAGGCAATCCCTGGCGTAATTAAAATTTGCGACAGTTGAAAATTATTTTTTGAATAATTTTCTATTGAAAAGGCAATCCCTGGCGTATTTAAAATTTGCAACAGTTGAAAATTATTTTTTGAATAATTTACTATAGAAAAGGCAATCCCTGGCGTAATTAAAATTTGCGACAGTAGAAAATTATTTTTTGCAAAATTTACTATAGAAAAGGCAATCCCTGGCGTACTTAAAATTTGCGACAGTATAAAATTATTTTTTCAATAATTTACTATATAAAAGGCAATCCCTGGCGCAATTAAAATTTGCGACAGTTGAAAATTATTTTTTGAATGATTTACTATAGAAAAGGCAATCCCAGGCGCAATTAAAATTTGCGACAGTAAAAAATTATTTTTTGAATAATTTACTATATAATAGGCAATCCCTGGGGCAATTAAAATTTGCGACAGTAAAAAATTATTTTTTGAATAATTTACTATATAAAAGGCAATCCCTGGCGCAATTAAAATTTGCGACAGTTGAAAATTATTTTTTGAATAATTTACTATAGAAAAGGCAATCCCTGGCGCAATTAAAATTTGCGACAGTAAAAAATTATTTTTTGAATAATTTACTATAGAAAAGGCAATCCCTGGCGCAATTAAAATTTGCGACAGTTGAAAATTATTTTTTGAATAATTTACTATAGAAAAGGCAATCCCTGGAGTAATTAAAATTTGCGACAGTAAAAAATTATTTTTTGAATAATTTACTATAGAAAAGGCAATCCCAGGCGCATTTAAATTTGCGACAGTATAAAATTATTTTTTGATTAATTTACTATAGAAAAGGCAATCCCTGGCGTATTTAAAATTTGCGACAGTATAAAATTATTTTTTGAATAATTTACTAAAGAAAAGGCAATCCCTGGCTCAATTAAAATTTGCGACAGTATAAAATTATTTTTTGAATAATTTACTATATAAAAGGCAATCCCTGGCGCAATTAAAATTTGCGACAGTAGAAAATTATTTTTTGAAAAATTTAATATAGAAAAGACAATCCCTGGCGTAATTAAAACTTGCGATAGTAAAAAATAATTTTTTTAATAATTTACTATAGAAAAGGCAATCCCTGGCGTAATTAAAATTTGCGACAGTTGAAAATTATTTTTTGAATAATTTACTATAGAAAAGGCAATCCCTGGCGTTATTAAAATTTGCGACAGTAGAAAATTATTTTTTGAATAATTTACTATAGAAAACGCAATCCCTGGCGTAATTAAAATTTGCGACAGTAGAAAATTATTTTTTGAATAATTTACTATAGAAAAGGCAATCCCTGGCGCAATTAAAATTTGCGACAGTAGAAAATTATTTTTTGAATAATTTACTATATAAAACGCAATCCCTGGCGCAATTAAAATTTGCGACAGTTGAAAATTATTTTTTGAATAATTTACTATAGAAAAGGCAATCCCTGGCGTAATTAAAATTTGCGACAGTAAAAAATTATTTTTTGAATAATTTACTATAGAAAAGGCAATCCCTGGCGTAATTAAAATTTGCGACAGTTGAAAATTATTTTTTGCAAAATTTACTATAGAAAAGGCAATCCCTGGCGCACTTAAAATTTGCGACAGTATAAAATTATTTTTTGAATAATTTACTATAGAAAAGGCAATTCCTGGAGCAATTAAAACTTGCGATAGTAAAAAATTATTTTTTGAATAATTTACTGTAGAAAAGGCAATCCCTGGCGCAATTAAAATTTGCGACAGTAAAAAATTATTTTTTGAATAATTTACGATAGAAAAGGCAATCCCTGGCGCAATTAAAATTTGCGACAGTAAAAAAATATTTTTCGAATAATTTACTGTAGAAAAGGCAATCCCTGGCGTAATTAAAATTTGCGACAGTAGAAAATTATTTTGTGAGAAATTTACTATAGAAAAGCCAATCCCTGGCGTAATTAAAATTTGCGACAGTTGAAAATTATTTTTTGAATAATTTACTATAGAAAAGGCAATCCCTGGCGTATTTAAAATTTGCGACAGTAAGAAATTAATTTGTGAGAAATTTACTATATAAAAGGCAATCCCTGGCGCACTTAAAATTTGCGACAGTAGAAAATTATTTTTTGAATTTTACTATAGAAAAGGCAATCCGTGGCGTAATTAAAATTTGCGACAGTAGAAAATTATTTTTTGAATAATTTACTATAGAAAAGGCAATCCCTGGCGCACTTAAAATTTGCGACAGTAGAAAATTATTTTTTGAATAATTTACTATAGAAAAGGCAATCCCTGGCGCACTTAAAATTTGCGACAGCAAAAACTATTTTTTGAATAATTTACTATAGAAAAGGCAATCCCTGGCGTAATTAAAATTTGCGACAGTTGAAAATTATTTTTTGAATAATTTACTATAGAAAAGGCAATCCCTGGCGTAATTAAAATTTGCGACAGTAGAAAATTATTTTTTGAATTATTTACTATAGAAAAGGCAATCCCTGGCGCACTTAAAATTTGCGACAGTAGAAAATTATTTTTCGAATAATTTACTATAGAAAAGGCAATCCCTGGCGCACTTAAAATTTGCGACAGTAAAAAATTATTTTTTGAATAATTTAATATAGAAAAGGCAATCCCTGGCGTAATTAAAATTTGCGACAGTTGAAAATTATTTTTTGAATAATTTACTATTGAAAAGGCAATCCCTGGCGTATTTAAAATTTGCGACAGTTGAAAATTATTTTTTGAATAATTTACTATAGAAAAGGCAATCCCTGGCGTAATTAAAATTTGCGACAGTAGAAAATTATTTTTTGCAAAATTTACTATAGAAAAGGCAATCCCTGGCGTACTTAAAATTTGCGACAGTTGAAAATTATTTTTTGAATAATTTACTATAGAAAAGGCAATCCCTGGAGTAATTAAAATTTGCGACAGTAAAAAATTATTTTTTGAATAATTTACTATAGAAAAGGCAATCCCAGGCGCATTTAAATTTGCGACAGTATAAAATTATTTTTTGATTAATTTACTATAGAAAAGGCAATCCCTGGCGTATTTAAAATTTGCGACAGTATAAAATTATTTTTTGAATAATTTACTAAAGAAAAGGCAATCCCTGGCTCAATTAAAATTTGCGACAGTATAAAATTATTTTTTGAATAATTTACTATATAAAAGGCAATCCCTGGCGCAATTAAAATTTGCGACAGTAGAAAATTATTTTTTGAAAAATTTACTATAGAAAAGACAATCCCTGGCGTAATTAAAACTTGCGATAGTAAAAAATAATTTTTTTAATAATTTACTATAGAAAAGGCAATCCCTGGCGTAATTAAAATTTGCGACAGTTGAAAATTATTTTTTGAATAATTTACTATAGAAAAGGCAATCCCTGGCGTTATTAAAATTTGCGACAGTAGAAAATTATTTTTTGAATAATTTACTATAGAAAACGCAATCCTGGCGTAATTAAAATTTGCGACAGTAGAAAATTATTTTTTGAATAATTTACTATAGAAAAGGCAATCCCTGGCGCAATTAAAATTTGCGACAGTAGAAAATTATTTTTTGAATAAATTACTATATAAAACGCAATCCCTGGCGCAATTAAAATTTGCGACAGTTGAAAATTATTTTTTGAATAATTTACTATAGAAAAGGCAATCCCTGGCGTAATTAAAATTTGCGACAGTAAAAAATTATTTTTTGAATAATTTACTATAGAAAAGGCAATCCCTGGCGTAATTAAAATTTGCGACAGTTGAAAATTATTTTTTGCAAAATTTACTATAGAAAAGGCAATCCCTGGCGCACTTAAAATTTGCGACAGTATAAAATTATTTTTTGAATAATTTACTATAGAAAAGGCAATTCCTGGAGCAATTAAAACTTGCGATAGTAAAAAATTATTTTTTGAATAATTTACTGTAGAAAAGGCAATCCTGGCGCAATTAAAATTTGCGACAGTAAAAAATTATTTTTTGAATAATTTACTATAGAAAAGGCAATCCCTGGCGCAATTAAAATTTGCGACAGTAGAAAATTATTTTTTGAATAAATTACTATATAAAACGCAATCCCTGGCGCAATTAAAATTTGCGACAGTTGAAAATTATTTTTTGAATAATTTACTATAGAAAAGGCAATCCCTGGCGTAATTAAAATTTGCGACAGTAAAAAATTATTTTTTGAATAATTTACTATAGAAAAGGCAATCCCTGGCGTAATTAAAATTTGCGACAGTTGAAAATTATTTTTTGCAAAATTTACTATAGAAAAGGCAATCCCTGGCGCACTTAAAATTTGCGACAGTATAAAATTATTTTTTGAATAATTTACTATAGAAAAGGCAATTCCTGGAGCAATTAAAACTTGCGATAGTAAAAAATTATTTTTTGAATAATTTACTGTAGAAAAGGCAATCCCTGGCGCAATTAAAATTTGCGACAGTAAAAAATTATTTTTTGAATAATTTACGATAGAAAAGGCAATCCCTGGCGCAATTAAAATTTGCGACAGTAAAAAAATATTTTTCGAATAATTTACTGTAGAAAAGGCAATCCCTGGCGCAATTAAAATTTGCGACAATAAAAAATTATTTTTTTTAATAATTTACTATAGAAAAGGCAATCCCTGGCGTAATTAAAATTTGCGACAGTTGAAAATTATTTTGTGAGAAATTTACTATAGAAAAGCCAATCCCTGGCGTAATTAAAATTTGCGACAGTTGAAAATTATTTTTTGAATATTTTACTATAGAAAAGGCAATCCCTGGCGTATTTAAAATTTGCGACAGTAAGAAATTAATTTGTGAGAAATTTACTATATAAAAGGCAATCCCTGGCGTAATTAAAATTTGCGATAGTATAAAATTATTTTTTGAATAATTTACTATAGAAAAGGCAATCCCTGGCGTAATTAAAATTTGCGACAGTAGAAAATTATTTTTTGAATAATTTACTATAGAAAAGGCAATCCCTGGCGTAATTAAAATTTGCGACAGTAGAAAATTAATTTTTGAAAAATTTACTATATAAAAGGCAATGCCTGGCGCACTTAAAATTTGCGACAGTAGAAAATTATTTTTTGAATAATTTACTATAGAAAAGGCAATCCCTGGCGTAATTAAAATTTGCGACAGTAGAAAATTATTTTTTGAATTATTTACTATAGAAAAGGCAAACCCTGGCGCACTTAAAATTTGCGACAGTAGAAAATTATTTTTCGAATAATTTACTATAGAAAAGGCAATCCCTGGCGCACTTAAAATTTGCGACAGTAAAAAATTATTTTTTGAATAATTTAATATAGAAAAGGCAATCCCTGGCGTAATTAAAATTTGCGACAGTTGAAAATTATTTTTTGAATAATTTTCTATTGAAAAGGCAATCCCTGGCGTATTTAAAATTTGCAACAGTTGAAAATTATTTTTTGAATAATTTACTATAGAAAAGGCAATCCCTGGCGTAATTAAAATTTGCGACAGTAGAAAATTATTTTTTGCAAAATTTACTATAGAAAAGGCAATCCCTGGCGTACTTAAAATTTGCGACAGTATAAAATTATTTTTTCAATAATTTACTATATAAAAGGCAATCCCTGGCGCAATTAAAATTTGCGACAGTTGAAAATTATTTTTTGAATGATTTACTATAGAAAAGGCAATCCCAGGCGCAATTAAAATTTGCGACAGTAAAAAATTATTTTTTGAATAATTTACTATATAATAGGCAATCCCTGGGGCAATTAAAATTTGCGACAGTAAAAAATTATTTTTTGAATAATTTACTATATAAAAGGCAATCCCTGGCGCAATTAAAATTTGCGACAGTTGAAAATTATTTTTTGAATAATTTACTATAGAAAAGGCAATCCCTGGCGCAATTAAAATTTGCGACAGTAAAAAATTATTTTTTGAATAATTTACTATAGAAAAGGCAATCCCTGGCGCAATTAAAATTTGCGACAGTTGAAAATTATTTTTTGAATAATTTACTATAGAAAAGGCAATCCCTGGAGTAATTAAAATTTGCGACAGTAAAAAATTATTTTTTGAATAATTTACTATAGAAAAGGCAATCCCAGGCGCATTTAAATTTGCGACAGTATAAAATTATTTTTTGATTAATTTACTATAGAAAAGGCAATCCCTGGCGTATTTAAAATTTGCGACAGTATAAAATTATTTTTTGAATAATTTACTAAAGAAAAGGCAATCCCTGGCTCAATTAAAATTTGCGACAGTATAAAATTATTTTTTGAATAATTTACTATATAAAAGGCAATCCCTGGCGCAATTAAAATTTGCGACAGTAGAAAATTATTTTTTGAAAAATTTAATATAGAAAAGACAATCCCTGGCGTAATTAAAACTTGCGATAGTAAAAAATAATTTTTTTAATAATTTACTATAGAAAAGGCAATCCCTGGCGTAATTAAAATTTGCGACAGTTGAAAATTATTTTTTGAATAATTTACTATAGAAAAGGCAATCCCTGGCGTTATTAAAATTTGCGACAGTAGAAAATTATTTTTTGAATAATTTACTATAGAAAACGCAATCCCTGGCGTAATTAAAATTTGCGACAGTAGAAAATTATTTTTTGAATAATTTACTATAGAAAAGGCAATCCCTGGCGCAATTAAAATTTGCGACAGTAGAAAATTATTTTTTGAATAATTTACTATATAAAACGCAATCCCTGGCGCAATTAAAATTTGCGACAGTTGAAAATTATTTTTTGAATAATTTACTATAGAAAAGGCAATCCCTGGCGTAATTAAAATTTGCGACAGTAAAAAATTATTTTTTGAATAATTTACTATAGAAAAGGCAATCCCTGGCGTAATTAAAATTTGCGACAGTTGAAAATTATTTTTTTGCAAAATTTACTATAGAAAAGGCAATCCCTGGCGCACTTAAAATTTGCGACAGTATAAAATTATTTTTTGAATAATTTACTATAGAAAAGGCAATTCCTGGAGCAATTAAAACTTGCGATAGTAAAAAATTATTTTTTGAATAATTTACTGTAGAAAAGGCAATCCCTGGCGCAATTAAAATTTGCGACAGTAAAAAATTATTTTTTGAATAATTTACGATAGAAAAGGCAATCCCTGGCGCAATTAAAATTTGCGACAGTAAAAAAATATTTTTCGAATAATTTACTGTAGAAAAGGCAATCCCTGGCGTAATTAAAATTTGCGACAGTAGAAAATTATTTTGTGAGAAATTTACTATAGAAAAGCCAATCCCTGGCGTAATTAAAATTTGCGACAGTTGAAAATTATTTTTTGAATAATTTACTATAGAAAAGGCAATCCCTGGCGTATTTAAAATTTGCGACAGTAAGAAATTAATTTGTGAGAAATTTACTATATAAAAGGCAATCCCTGGCGCACTTAAAATTTGCGACAGTAGAAAATTATTTTTTGAATTTTACTATAGAAAAGGCAATCCGTGGCGTAATTAAAATTTGCGACAGTAGAAAATTATTTTTTGAATAATTTACTATAGAAAAGGCAATCCCTGGCGCACTTAAAATTTGCGACAGTAGAAAATTATTTTTTGAATAATTTACTATAGAAAAGGCAATCCCTGGCGCACTTAAAATTTGCGACAGCAAAAACTATTTTTTGAATAATTTACTATAGAAAAGGCAATCCCTGGCGTAATTAAAATTTGCGACAGTTGAAAATTATTTTTTGAATAATTTACTATAGAAAAGGCAATCCCTGGCGTAATTAAAATTTGCGACAGTAGAAAATTATTTTTTGAATTATTTACTATAGAAAAGGCAATCCCTGGCGCACTTAAAATTTGCGACAGTAGAAAATTATTTTTCGAATAATTTACTATAGAAAAGGCAATCCCTGGCGCACTTAAAATTTGCGACAGTAAAAAATTATTTTTTGAATAATTTAATATAGAAAAGGCAATCCCTGGCGTAATTAAAATTTGCGACAGTTGAAAATTATTTTTTGAATAATTTACTATTGAAAAGGCAATCCCTGGCGTATTTAAAATTTGCGACAGTTGAAAATTATTTTTTGAATAATTTACTATAGAAAAGGCAATCCCTGGCGTAATTAAAATTTGCGACAGTAGAAAATTATTTTTTGCAAAATTTACTATAGAAAAGGCAATCCCTGGCGTACTTAAAATTTGCGACAGTTGAAAATTATTTTTTGAATAATTTACTATAGAAAAGGCAATCCCTGGAGTAATTAAAAATTTGCGACAGTAAAAAATTATTTTTTGAATAATTTACTATAGAAAAGGCAATCCCAGGCGCATTTAAATTTGCGACAGTATAAAATTATTTTTTGATTAATTTACTATAGAAAAGGCAATCCCTGGCGTATTTAAAATTTGCGACAGTATAAAATTATTTTTTGAATAATTTACTAAAGAAAAGGCAATCCCTGGCTCAATTAAAATTTGCGACAGTATAAAATTATTTTTTGAATAATTTACTATATAAAAGGCAATCCCTGGCGCAATTAAAATTTGCGACAGTAGAAAATTATTTTTTGAAAAATTTACTATAGAAAAGACAATCCCTGGCGTAATTAAAACTTGCGATAGTAAAAAATAATTTTTTTAATAATTTACTATAGAAAAGGCAATCCCTGGCGTAATTAAAATTTGCGACAGTTGAAAATTATTTTTTGAATAATTTACTATAGAAAAGGCAATCCCTGGCGTTATTAAAATTTGCGACAGTAGAAAATTATTTTTTGAATAATTTACTATAGAAAACGCAATCCCTGGCGTAATTAAAATTTGCGACAGTAGAAAATTATTTTTTGAATAATTTACTATAGAAAAGGCAATCCCTGGCGCAATTAAAATTTGCGACAGTAGAAAATTATTTTTTGAATAAATTACTATATAAAACGCAATCCCTGGCGCAATTAAAATTTGCGACAGTTGAAAATTATTTTTTGAATAATTTACTATAGAAAAGGCAATCCCTGGCGTAATTAAAATTTGCGACAGTAAAAAATTATTTTTTGAATAATTTACTATAGAAAAGGCAATCCCTGGCGTAATTAAAATTTGCGACAGTTGAAAATTATTTTTTGCAAAATTTACTATAGAAAAGGCAATCCCTGGCGCACTTAAAATTTGCGACAGTATAAAATTATTTTTTGAATAATTTACTATAGAAAAGGCAATTCCTGGAGCAATTAAAACTTGCGATAGTAAAAAATTATTTTTTGAATAATTTACTGTAGAAAAGGCAATCCCTGGCGCAATTAAAATTTGCGACAGTAAAAAATTATTTTTTGAATAATTTACGATAGAAAAGGCAATCCCTGGCGCAATTAAATTTGCGACAGTAAAAAAATATTTTTCGAATAATTTACTGTAGAAAAGGCAATCCCTGGCGTAATTAAAATTTGCGACAGTAGAAAATTATTTTGTGAGAAATTTACTATAGAAAAGCCAATCCCTGGCGTAATTAAAATTTGCGACAGTTGAAAATTATTTTTTGAATAATTTACTATAGAAAAGGCAATCCCTGGCGTATTTAAAATTTGCGACAGTAAGAAATTAATTTGTGAGAAATTTACTATATAAAAGGCAATCCCTGGCGCACTTAAAATTTGCGACAGTAGAAAATTATTTTTTGAATTTTACTATAGAAAAGGCAATCCGTGGCGTAATTAAAATTTGCGACAGTAGAAAATTATTTTTTGAATAATTTACTATAGAAAAGGCAATCCCTGGCGCACTTAAAATTTGCGACAGTAGAAAATTATTTTTTGAATAATTTACTATAGAAAAGGCAATCCCTGGCGCACTTAAAATTTGCGACAGCAAAAACTATTTTTTGAATAATTTACTATAGAAAAGGCAATCCCTGGCGTAATTAAAATTTGCGACAGTTGAAAATTATTTTTTGAATAATTTACTATAGAAAAGGCAATCCCTGGCGTAATTAAAATTTGCGACAGTAGAAAATTATTTTTTGAATTATTTACTATAGAAAAGGCAATCCCTGGCGCACTTAAAATTTGCGACAGTAGAAAATTATTTTTCGAATAATTTACTATAGAAAAGGCAATCCCTGGCGCACTTAAAATTTGCGACAGTAAAAAATTATTTTTTGAATAATTTAATATAGAAAAGGCAATCCCTGGCGTAATTAAAATTTGCGACAGTTGAAAATTATTTTTGAATAATTTACTATTGAAAAGGCAATCCCTGGCGTATTTAAAATTTGCGACAGTTGAAAATTATTTTTTGAATAATTTACTATAGAAAAGGCAATCCCTGGCGTAATTAAAATTTGCGACAGTAGAAAATTATTTTTTGCAAAATTTACTATAGAAAAGGCAATCCCTGGCGTACTTAAAATTTGCGACAGTATAAAATTATTTTTTCAATAATTTACTATATAAAAGGCAATCCCTGGCGCAATTAAAATTTGCGACAGTTGAAAATTATTTTTTGAATGATTTACTATAGAAAAGGCAATCCCTGGCGCAATTAAAATTTGCGACAGTAAAAAATTATTTTTTGAATAATTTACTATATAAAAGGCAATCCCTGGCGCAATTAAAATTTGCGACAGTAAAAAATTATTTTTTGAATAATTTACTATATAAAAGGCAATCCCTGGCGCAATTAAAATTTGCGACAGTTGAAAATTATTTTTTGAATAATTTACTATAGAAAAGGCAATCCCTGGCGCAATTAAAATTTGTGACAGTAAAAAATTATTTTTTGAATAATTTACTATAGAAAAGGCAATCCCTGGCGCAATTAAAATTTGCGACAGTTGAAAATTATTTTTTGAATAATTTACTATAGAAAAGGCAATCCCTGGAGTAATTAAAATTTGCGACAGTAAAAAATTATTTTTTGAATAATTTACTATAGAAAAGGCAATCCCAGGCGCATTTAAAATTTGCGACAGTATAAAATTATTTTTTGATTAATTTACTATAGAAAAGGCAATCCCTGGCGTATTTAAAATTTGCGACAGTATAAAATTATTTTTTGAATAATTTACTAAAGAAAAGGCAATCCCTGGCTCAATTAAAATTTGCGACAGTATAAAATTATTTTTTGAATAATTTACTATATAAAAGGCAATCCCTGGCGCAATTAAAATTTGCGACAGTAGAAAATTATTTTTTGAAAAATTTACTATAGAAAAGACAATCCCTGGCGTAATTAAAACTTGCGATAGTAAAAAATAATTTTTTTAATAATTTACTATAGAAAAGGCAATCCCTGGCGTAATTAAAATTTGCGACAGTTGAAAATTATTTTTTGAATAATTTACTATAGAAAAGGCAATCCCTGGCGTTATTAAAATTTGCGACAGTAGAAAATTATTTTTTGAATAATTTACTATAGAAAACGCAATCCCTGGCGTAATTAAAATTTGCGACAGTAGAAAATTATTTTTTGAATAATTTACTATAGAAAAGGCAATCCCTGGCGCAATTAAAATTTGCGACAGTAGAAAATTATTTTTTGAATAATTTACTATATAAAACGCAATCCCTGGTGCAATTAAAATTTGCGACAGTTGAAAATTATTTTTTGAATAATTTACTATAGAAAAGGCAATCCCTGGCGTAATTAAAATTTGCGACAGTAAAAAATTATTTTTTGAATAATTTACTATAGAAAAGGCAATCCCTGGCGTAATTAAAATTTGCGACAGTTGAAAATTATTTTTTGCAAAATTTACTATAGAAAAGGCAATCCCTGGCGCACTTAAAATTTGCGACAGTATAAAATTATTTTTTGAATAATTTACTATAGAAAAGGCAATTCCTGGAGCAATTAAAACTTGCGATAGTAAAAAATTATTTTTTGAATAATTTACTGTAGAAAAGGCAATCCCCTGGCGCAATTAAAATTTGCGACAGTAAAAAATTATTTTTTGAATAATTTACTATAGAAAAGGCAATCCCTGGCGTATTTAAAATTTGCGACAGTAGAAAAATTATTTTTTGAATAATTTACTATAGAAAAGGCAATCCCTGGCGCACTTAAAATTTGCGACAGTAGAAAATTATTTTTTGAATAATTTACTATAGAAAAGGCAATCCTTGGCGCACTTAAAATTTGCGACAGCAAAAATTATTTTTTGAATAATTTACTATAGAAAAGGCAATCCCTGGCGTAATTAAAATTTGCGACAGTTGAAAATTATTTTTTGAATAATTTACTATAGAAAAGGCAATCCCTGGCGTATTTAAAATTTGCGACAGTTGAAAATTATTTTTTGAATAATTTACTATAGAAAAGGCAATCCCTGGCGTAATTAAAATTTGCGACAGTAGAAAATTATTTTTTGCAAAATTTACTATAGAAAAGGCAATCCGTGGCGCACTTAAAATTTGCGACAGTATAAAATTATTTTTTGAATAATTTACTATATAAAAGGCAATCCCTGGCGCAATTAAAATTTGCGACAGTTGAAAATTATTTTTTTGAATTATTTACTATAGAAAAGGCAATCCCTGGCGCAATTAAAATTTGCGACAGTAAAAAATTATTTTTTGAATAATTTACTATATAAAAGGCAATCCCTGGCGCAATTATAATTTGCGACAGTTGAAAATTATTTTTTTAATAATTTACTATAGAAAAGGCAATCCCTGGCGTAATTAAAATTTGCGACAGTAAAAAATTATTTTTTGAATAATTTACTATAGAAAAGGCAATCCCTGGCGTAATTAAAATTTGCGACAGTTGAAAATTATTTTTTGAATAATTTACTATAGAAAAGGCAATCCCTGGCGTATTTAAAATTTGCGACAGTATAAAATTATTTTTTGAATAATTTACTATAGAAAAGGCAATCCCTGGCGTAATTAAAATTTCCGACAGTAGAAAATTATTTTTTGAATAATTTACTATAGAAAAGGTAATCCCTGGCGCAATTAAAATTTGCGACAGTAAAAAATTATTTTTTGAATAATTTACTATAGAAAAGGCAATCCCTGGCGTAATTAAAATTTGCGACAGTTGAAAATTATTTTGTGAGAAATTTACTATAGAAAAGCCAATCCCTGGCGTAATTAAAATTTGCGACAGTTGAAAATTATTTTTTGAATAATTTACTATAGAACAGGCAATCCCTGGCGTATTTAAAATTTGCGACAGTAAGAAATTAATTTGTGAGAAATTTACTATTTAAAAAGCAATCCCAGGCGTAATTAAAATTTGCGACAGTATAAAATTATTTTTTGAATAATTTACTATAGAAAAGGCAATCCCTGGAGCAATTAAAACTTGCGATAGTAAAAAATTATTTTTTGAATAATTTACTGTAGAAAAGGCAATCCCTGGGGCAATTAAAATTTGCGACAGTATAAAATTATTTTTTGAATAATTTACTATAGAAAAGGCAATCCCTGGCGCAATTAAAATTTGCGACAGTAAAAAATTATTTTTTGAATAATTTACTATAGAAAAGGCAATCCCTGGCGTAATTAAAATTTGCGACAGTTGAAAATTATTTTTTGAATAATTTACTGTAGAAAAGGCAATCCCTGGGGCAATTAAAATTTGCGACAGTAGAAAATTATTTTTTGAATAATTTACTATAGAAAAGGCAATCCCTGGCGTAGTTAAATTTTGCGACAGTAAAAAATTATTTTTTGAATAATTTACTATAGAAAAGGCAATCCCTGGCGTAATTAAAATTTGCGACAGTTGAAAATTATTTTTTGCAAAATTTACTATAGAAAAGCAATCCCTGGCGCACTTAAAATTTGCGACAGTATAAAATTATTTTTTGAATAATTTACTATAGAAAAGGCAATCCCTGGAGCAATTAAAACTTGCGATAGTAAAAAATTATTTTTTGAATAATTTACTGTAGAAAAGGCAATCCCTGGGGCAATTAAAATTTGCGACAGTATAAAATTATTTTTTGAATAATTTACTATAGAAAAGGCAATCCCTGGCGCAATTAAAATTTGCGACAGTAAAAAATTATTTTTTGAATAATTTACTATAGAAAAGGCAATCCCTGGCGTAATTAAAATTTGCGACAGTTGAAAATTATTTTGTGAGAAATTTACTATAGAAAAGCCAATCCCTGGCGTAATTAAAATTTGCGACAGTTGAAAATTATTTTTTGAATAATTTACTATAGAACAGGCAATCCATGGCGTATTTAAAATTTGCGACAGTAAGAAATTAATTTGTGAGAAATTTGCTATTTAAAAGGCAATCCCTGGCGTAATTAAAATTTGCGATAGTATAAAATAATTTTTTGAATAATTTACTATAGAAAAGGCAATCCCTGGCGTAATTAAAATTTGCGACAGTAGAAAATTATTTTTTGAATAATTTACTATAGAAAAGGCAATCCCTGGAGCAATTAAAACTTGCGATAGTAAAAAATTATTTTTTGAATAATTTACTCTAGAAAAGGCAATCCCTGGCGTAATTAAAATTTGCGACAGTTGAAAATTATTTTTTTGCAAAATTTACTATAGAAAAGGCAATCCCTGGCGCACTTAAAATTTGCGACAGTATAAAATTATTTTTTGAATAATTTACTATAGAAAAGGCAATCCCTGGAGCAATTAAAACTTGCAATAGTAAAAAATTATTTTTTGAATAATTTACTGTAGAAAAGGCAATCCCTGGGGCAATTAAAATTTGCGACAGTATAAAATTATTTTTTGAATAATTTACTATAGAAAAGGCAATCCCTGGCGCAATTAAAATTTGCGACAGTAAAAAATTATTTTTTGAATAATTTACTATAGAAAAGGCTATCCCTGGCATAATTAAAATTTGCGACAGTTGAAAATTATTTTGTGAGAAATTTACTATAGAAAAGCCAATCCCTGGCGTAATTAAAATTTGCGACAGTTGAAAATTATTTTTTGAATAATTTACTATAGAACAGGCAATCCCTGGCGTAATTAAAATTTGCGACAGTAGAAAATTAATTTTTGAAAAATTTACTATAGAAAAGGCAATCCCTGGCGCACTTAAAATTTGCGACAGTATAAAATTATTTTTTGAATAATTTACTATAGAAAAGGCAATCCCTGGAGCAATTAAAACTTGCAATAGTAAAAAATTATTTTTTGAATAATTTACTGTAGAAAAGGCAATCCCTGGGGCAATTAAAATTTGCGACAGTATAAAATTATTTTTTGAATAATTTACTACAGAAAAGGCAATCCCTGGCGCAATTAAAATTTGCGACAGTAAAAAATTATTTTTTGAATAATTTACTATAGAAAAGGCTATCCCTGGCATAATTAAAATTTGCGACAGTTGAAAATTATTTTGTGAGAAATTTACAATAGAAAAGCCAATCCCTGGCGTAATTAAAATTTGCGACAGTAGAAAATAATTTTTTGAATAATTTACTATAGAAAAGGCAATCCCTGGCGCAATTAAATTTTGCGACAGTAGAAAATTATTTTTTGATAATTTACTATATAAAAGGCAATCCCTGGCGCAATTAAAATTTGCGACAGTTGAAAATTATTTTTTGAATAATTTACTATAGGAAAGGCAATCCCTGGCGTAATTAAAATTTGCGACAGTAAAAAATTATTTTTTGAATAATTTACTATAGAAAAGGCAATCCCTGGCGTAATTAAAATTTGCGACAGTTGAAAATTATTTTTTGCAAAATTTACTATAGAAAAGGCAATCCCTGGCGCACTTAAAATTTGCGACAGTATAAAATTATTTTTTGAATAAATTACTTTAGAAAAGGCAATCCCTGGAGCAATTAAAACTTGCAATAGTAAAAAATTATTTTTTGAATAATTTACTGTAGAAAAGGCAATCCCTGGGGCAATTAAAATTTGCGACAGTATAAAATTATTTTTTGAATAATTTACTATAGAAAAGGCAATCCCTGGCGTATTTAAAATTTGCGACAGTAAGAAATTAATTTGTGAGAAATTTACTATTTAAAAGGCAATCCCAGGCGTAATTAAAATTTGCGATAGTATAAAATTATTTTTTGAATAATTTACTATAGAAAAGGCAATCGCTGGCGTAATTAAAATTTGCGACAGTAGAAAATTATTTTTTGAATAATTTACTATAGAAAAGGCAATCCCTGGCGTAATTAAAATCTGCGACAGTAGAAAATTAATTTTTGAAAAATTTACTATATAAAAGGCAATCCCTGGCGCACTTAAAATTTGCGACAGTAGACAATTATTTTTTGAATAATTTACTATAGAAAAGGCAATCCCTGGCGTAGTTAAAATTTGCGACAGTAAAAAATTATTTTTTGAATAATTTACTATAGAAAAGGCAATCCCTGGCGTAATTAAAATTTGCGACAGTTGAAAATTATTTTTTGCAAAATTTACTATAGAAAAGGCAATCCCTGGCGCAATTAAAATTTGCGACAGTAAAAAATTATTTTTTGAATAATTTACTATAGAAAAGGCAATCCCTGGCGTAATTAAAATTTGCGACAGTTGAAAATTATTTTGTGAGAAATTTACTATAGAAAAGCCAATCCCTGGCGTAATTAAAATTTGCGACAGTTGAAAATTATTTTTTGAATAATTTACTATAGAACAGGCAATCCATGGCGTATTTAAAATTTGCGACAGTAAGAAATTAATTTG
This sequence comes from Dioctria linearis, assembly GCA_963930735.1. Lineage (NCBI taxonomy): Eukaryota > Metazoa > Arthropoda > Insecta > Diptera > Asilidae > Dioctria > Dioctria linearis. Next base: position 56,042 of record CAWVNZ010000327.1, read on the forward strand.
TGAGAAATTTACTATTTAAAAGGCAATCCCTGGCGTAATTAAAATTTGCGATAGTATAAAATTATTTTTTGAATAATTTACTATAGAAAAGGCAATCCCTGGCGTAATTAAATTTTGCGACAGTAGAAAATTATTTTTTGAATAATTTACTATAGAAAAGGCAATCCCTGGAGCAATTAAAACTTGCGATAGTAAAAAATTATTTTTTGAATAATTTACTGTAGAAAAGGCAATCCCTGGGGCAATTAAAATTTGCGATAGTATAAAATTATTTTTTGAATAATTTACTATAGAAAAGGCAATCCCTGGCGTAATTAAAATTTGCGACAGTAGAAAATTATTTTTTGAATAATTTACTATAGAAAAGGCAATCCCTGGCGTAATTAAAATTTGCGACAGTAGAAAATTATTTTTTGATAATTTACTATATAAAAGGCAATCCCTGGCGCAATTAAAATTTGCGACAGATGAAAATTATTTTTTGAATAATTTACTATAGGAAAGGCAATCCCTGGCGTAATTAAAATTTGCGACAGTAAAAAATTATTTTTTGAATAATTTACTATAGAAAAGGCAATCCCTGGCGTAATTAAAATTTGCGACAGTTGAAAATTATTTTTTGCAAAATTTACTATAGAAAAGGCAATCCCTGGCGCACTTAAAATTTGCGACAGTATAAAATTATTTTTTGAATAATTTACTATAGAAAAGGCAATCCCTGGAGCAATTAAAACTTGCAATAGTAAAAAATTATTTTTTGAATAATTTACTGTAGAAAAGGCAATCCCTGGGGCAATTAAAATTTGCGACAGTATAAAATTATCTTTTGAATAATTTACTATAGAAAAGGCAATCCCTGGCGCAATTAAAATTTGCGACAGTAAAAAATTATTTTTTGAATAATTTACTATAGAAAAGGCTATCCCTGGCATAATTAAAATTTGCGACAGTTGAAAATTATTTTGTGAGAAATTTACTATAGAAAAGCCAATCCCTGGCGTAATTAAAATTTGCGACAGTTGAAAATTATTTTTTGAATAATTTACTATAGAACAGGCAATCCCTGGAGCAATTAAAACTTGCGATAGTAAAAAATTATTTTTTGAATAATTTACTGTAGAAAAGGAAATCCCTGGGGCAATTAAAATTTGCGATAGTATAAAATTATTTTTTGAATAATTTACTATAGAAAAGGCAATCCCTGGCGTAATTAAAATTTGCGACAGTTGAAAATTATTTTGTGAGAAATTTACTATAGAAAAGCCAATCCCTGGCGTAATTAAAATTTGCGACAGTTGAAAATTATTTTTTGAATAATTTACTATAGAAAAGGCAATCCCTGGAGCAATTAAAACTTGCGATAGTAAAAAATTATTTTTTGAATAATTTACTGTAGAAAAGGCAATCCCTGGGGCAATTAAAATTTGCGATAGTATAAAATTATTTTTTGAATAATTTACTATAGAAAACGCAATCCCTGGCGTAATTAAAATTTGCGACAGTAGAAAATTATTTTTTGAATAATTTACTATAGAAAAGGCAATCCCTGGCGTAATTAAAATTTGCGACAGTAGAAAATTATTTTTTGATAATTTACTATATAAAAGGCAATCCCTGGCGCAATTAAAATTTGCGACAGTTGAAAATTATTTTTTGAATAATTTACTATATAAAAGGCAATCCCTGGCCCAATTAAAATTTGCGACAGTTGAAAATTATTTTTTGAATAATTTACTATAGAAAAGGCAATCCCTGGCGTAATTAAAATTTGCGACAGCAGAAAATTATTTTTTGAATAATTTACTATAGAAAAGGCAATCCCTGGCGTAATTAAAATTTGCGACAGTAGAAAATTATTTTTTGAATAATTTACTATAGAAAAGGCAATCCCTGGCGCAATTAAAATTTGCGACAGTAAAAAATTATTTTTTGAATAATTTACTATAGAAAAGGCAATCCCTGGCGTAATTAAAATTTGCGACAGTTGAAAATTATTTTGTGAGAAATTTACTATAGAAAAGCCAATCCCTGGCGTATTTAAAATTTGCGACAGTAAGAAATTAATTTGTGAGAAGTTTACTATTTAAAAGGCACTCCCTGGCGTAATTAAAATTTGCGATAGTATAAAATTATTTTTTGAATAATTTACTATATAAAAGGCAATCCCTGGCCCAATTAAAATTTGCGACAGTTGAAAATTATTTTTTGAATAATTTACTATAGAAAAGGCAATCCCTGGCGTAATTAAAATTTGCGACAGCAGAAAATTATTTTTTGAATAATTTACTATAGAAAAGGCAATCCCTGGCGTAATTAAAATTTGCGACAGTAGAAAATTATTTTTTGAATAATTTACTATAGAAAAGGCAATCCCTGGCGCAATTAAAATTTGCGACAGTAAAAAATTATTTTTTGAATAATTTACTATAGAAAAGGCAATCCCTGGCGTAATTAAAATTTGCGACAGTTGAAAATTATTTTGTGAGAAATTTACTATAGAAAAGCCAATCCCTGGCGTATTTAAAATTTGCGACAGTAAGAAATTAATTTGTGAGAAGTTTACTATTTAAAAGGCACTCCCTGGCGTAATTAAAATTTGCGATAGTATAAAATTATTTTTTGAATAATTTACTATAGAACAGGCAATCCCTGGCGTATTTAAAATTTGCGACAGTAAGAAATTAATTTGTGAGAAATTTACTATTTAAAAGGCAATCCCTGGCGTAATTAAAATTTGCGATAGTATAAAATTATTTTTTGAATAATTTACTATAGAAAAGGCAATCCCTGGCGTAATTAAAATTTGCGACAGTAGGAAATTATTTTTTGAATAATTTACTATAGAAAAGGCAATCCCTGGCGTAATTAAAATTTGCGACAGTAGAAAATTAATTTTTGAAAAATTTACTATATAAAAGGCAATCCCTGGCGCACTTAAAATTTGCGACAGTAGAAAATTATTTTTTGAATAATTTACTATAGAAAAGGCAATCCCTGGCGTAATTAAAATTTGCGACAGTAAAAATTATTTTTTGAATAATTTACTATAGAAAAGGCAATCCCTGGCGTAATTAAAATTTGCGACAGTTGAAAATTATTTTTTGCAAAATTTACTATAGAAAAGGCAATCCATGGAGCAATTAAAACTTGCGATAGTAAAAAATTATTTTTTGAATAATTTACTATAGAAAAGGCAATCCCTGGAGCAATTAAAACTTGCAATAGTAAAAAATTATTTTTTGAATAATTTACTGTAGAAAAGGCAATCCCTGGGGCAATTAAAATTTGCGACAGTATAAAATTATTTTTTGAATAATTTACTATAGAAAAGGCAATCCCTGGCGCAATTAAAATTTGCGACAGTAAAAAATTATTTTTTGAATAATTTACTATAGAAAAGGCTATCCCTGGCATAATTAAAATTTGCGACAGTTGAAAATTATTTTGTGAGAAATTTACTATAGAAAAGCCAATCCCTGGCGTAATTAAAATTTGCGGCAGTTGAAAATTATTTTTTGAATAATTTACTATAGAACAGGCAATCCCTGGAGCAATTAAAACTTGCGATAGTAAAAAATTATTTTTTGAATAATTTACTGTAGAAAAGGCAATCCCTGGGGCAATTAAAATTTGCGATAGTATAAAATTATTTTTTGAATAATTTACTATAGAAAAGGCAATCCCTGGCGTAATTAAAATTTGCGACAGTTGAAAATTATTTTGTGAGAAATTTACTATAGAAAAGCCAATCCCTGGCGTAATTAAAATTTGCGACAGTTGATAATTATTTTTTGAATAATTTACTATAGAAAAGGCAATCCCTGGAGCAATTAAAACTTGCGATAGTAAAAAATTATTTTTTGAATAATTTACTACAGAAAAGGCAATCCCTGGCGTATTTAAAATTTGCGACAGTATAAAATTATTTTTTGAATAATTTACTATAGAAAAGGCAATCCCTGGCGTAATTAAAATTTGCGACAGTAGAAAATTATTTTTTGAATAATTTACTATAGAAAAGGCAATCCCTGGAGCAATTAAAACTTGCGATAGTAAAAAATTATTTTTTGAATAATTTACTGTAGAAAAGGCAATCCCTGGGGAATTAAAATTTGCGACAGTAGAAAATTATTTTTTGAATAATTTACTACAGAAAAGGCAATCCCTGGCGTAATTAAAATTTGCGACAGTAAAAAATTATTTTTTGAATAATTTACTATAGAAAAGGCAATCCCTGGCGTAATTAAAATTTGCGACAGTTGAAAATTATTTTTTGAATAATTTACTATAGAAAAGGCAATCCCTGGCGTAATTAAAATTTGCGACAGTAAAAAATTATTTTTTGAATAATTTACTATAGAAAAGGCAATCCCTGGCGTAATTAAAATTTGCGACAGTTGAAAATTATTTTTTGAATAATTTACTATAGAAAAGGCAATCCCTGGAGCAATTAAAACTTGCGATAGTAAAAAATTATTTTTTGAATAATTTACTGTAGAAAAGGCAATCCCTGGCGCAATTAAAATTTGCGACAGTAAAAAATTATTTTGTGAGAAATTTACTATAGGAAAGCCAATCCCTGGCGCAATTAAAATTTGCGACAGTAAAAAATTATTTTTTGAATAATTTACTATAGAACAGGCAATCCCTGGCGTATTTAAAATTTGCGACAGTATAAAATTATTTTTTGAATAATTTACTATAGAAAAGGCAATCCCTGGCGTAATTAAAATTTGCGACAGTAGAAAATTATTTTTTTAATAATTTACTATAGAAAAGGCAATCCCTGGAGCAATTAAAACTTGCGATAGTAAAAAATTATTTTTTGAATAATTTACTGTAGAAAAGGCAATCCCTGGCGTAATTAAAATTTGCGACAGTAGAAAATTAGTTTTTGAAAAATTTACTATATAAAAGGCAATCCCTGGCGCACTTAAAATTTGCGACAGTAGAAAATTATTTTTTGAATAATTTTCTATAGAAAAGGCAATCCCTGGCATAATTAAAATTTGCGACAGTAAAAAATTATTTTTTGAATAATTTACTATAGAAAAGGCAATCCCTGGCGTAATTAAAATTTGCGACAGTTGAAAATTATTTTTTGCAAAATTTACTATAGAAAAGGCAATCCCTGGAGCAATTAAAACTTGCGATAGTAAAAAATTATTTTTTGAATAATTTACTATAGAAAAGGCAATCCCTGGCGTAATTAAAATTTGCGACAGTAGAAAATAATTTTTTGAATAATTTACTATAGAAAAGGCAATCCCTGGCGTAATTAAAATTTGCGACAGTAGAAAATTAATTTTTGAAAAATTTACTATATAAAAGGCAATCCCTGGCGCACTTAAAATTTGCGACAGTAGAAAATAATTTTTTGAATAATTTACTATAGAAAAGGCAATCCCTGGCGTAATTAAAATTTGCGACAGTAAAAAATTATTTTTTGAATAATTTACTATAGAAAAGCAATCCCTGGCGTAATTAAAATTTGCGACAGTTGAAAATTACTTTTTGAATAATTTACTATAGAAAAGGCAATCCCTGGAGCAATTAAAACTTGCGATAGTAAAAAATTATTTTTTGAATAATTTACTGTAGAAAAGGCAATCCCTGGCGCAATTAAAATTTGCGACAGTAAAAAATTATTTTGTGAGAAATTTACTATAGAAAAGCCAATCCCTGGCGCAATTAAAATTTGCGACAGTAAAAAATTATTTTTTGAATAATTTACTATAGAACAGGCAATCCCTGGCGTATTTAAAATTTGCGACAGTATAAAATTATTTTTTGAATAATTTACTATAGAAAAGGCAATCCCTGGCGTAATTGAAATTTGCGACAGTAGAAAATTATTTTTTGAATAATTTACTATAGAAAAGGCAATCCCTGGAGCAATTAAAACTTGCGATAGTAAAAAATTATTTTTTGAATAATTTACTGTAGAAAAGGCAATCCCTGGGGCAATTAAAATTTGCGATAGTATAAAATTATTTTTTGAATAATTTACTATAGAAAAGGCAATCCCTGGCGTAATTAAAATTTGCGACAGTAGAAAATTATTTTTTGAATAATTTACTATAGAAAAGGCAATCCCTGGCGTAATTAAAATTTGCGACAGTAGAAAATTATTTTTTGATAATTTACTATATAAAAGGCAATCCCTGGCGCAATTAAAAGTTGCGACAGTTGAAAATTATTTTTTGAATAATTTACTATAGAAAAGGCAATCCCTGGCGTAATTAAAATTTGCGACAGTAAAAAATTATTTTTTGAATAATTTACTATAGAAAAGGCAATCCCTGGCGTAATTAAAATTTGCGATAGTTGAAAATTATTTTTTTGCAAATTTACTATAGAAAAGGCAATCCCTGGCACACTTAAAATTCGCGACAGTATAAAATTATTTTTTGAATAATTTACTATAGAAAAGGCAATCCCTGGAGTAATTAAAACTTGCGATAGTAAAAAATTATTTTTTGAATAATTTACTGTAGAAAAGGCAATCCCTGGGGCAATTAAAATTTGCGACAGTATAAAATTATTTTTTGAATAATTTACTATAGAAAAGGCAATCCCTGGCGCAATTAATATTTGCGACAGTAAAAAATTATTTTTTGAATAATTTACTATAGAAAAGGCAATCTCTGGCGTAATTAAAATTTGCGACAGTAGAAAATTATTTTTTGAATAATTTACTATAGAAAAGGCAATCTCTGGCGTAATTAAAATTTGCGACAGTAGAAAATTATTTTTTGAATAATTTACTATAGAAAAGGCAATCCCTGGCGCAATTAAAATTTGCGACAGTAAAAAATTATTTTTTGAATAATTTACTATAGAAAAGGCAATCCCTGGCGTAATTAAAATTTGCGACAGTTGAAAATTATTTTGTGAGAAATTTACTATAGAAAAGCCAATCCCTGGCGTAATTAAAATTTGCGACAGTTGAAAATTATTTTTTGAATAATTTACTATAGAACAGGCAATGCCTGGCGTATTTAAAATTTGAGACAGTAAGAAATTAATTTGTGAGAAATTTACTATTTAAAAGGCAATCCCTGGCGTAATTAAAATTTGCGATAATATAAAATTATTTTTTGAATAATTTACTATAGAAAAGGCAATCCCTGGCGTAATTAAAATTTGCGACAGTAGAAAATTATTTTTTGAATAATTTACTATAGAAAAGGCAATCCCTGGCGTAATTAAAATTTGCGACAGTTGAAAATTATTTTTTGAATAATTTACTATAGAAAAGGCAATTCCTGGAGCAATTAAAACTTGCGATAGTAAAAAATAATTTTTTGAATAATTTACTGTAGAAAAGGCAATCCCTGGCGCAATTAAAATTTGCGGCAGTAAAAAATTATTTTGTGAGAAATTTACTATAGAAAAGCCAATCCCTGGCGCAATTAAAATTTGCGACAGTAAAAAATTATTTTTTGAATAATTTACTATAGAACAGGCAATCCCTGGCGTATTTAAAATTTGCGACAGTATAAAATTATTTTTTGAATAATTTACTATAGAAAAGGCAATCCCTGGCGTAATTGAAATTTGCGACAGTAGAAAATTATTTTTTGAATAATTTACTATAGAAAAGGCAATCCCTGGAGCAATTAAAACTTGCGATAGTAAAAAATTATTTTTTGAATAATTTACTGTAGAAAAGGCAATCCCTGGGGCAATTAAAATTTGCGATAGTATAAAATTATTTTTTGAATAATTTACTATAGAAAAGGCAATCCCTGGCGTAATTAAAATTTGCGACAGTAGAAAATTATTTTTTGAATAATTTACTATAGAAAAGGCAATCCCTGGCGTAATTAAAATTTGCGACAGTAGAAAATTATTTTTGAAAATTTACTATATAAAAGGCAATCCCTGGCGCAATTAAAAGTTGCGACAGTTGAAAATTATTTTTTGAATAATTTACTATAGAAAAGGCAATCCCTGGCGTAATTAAAATTTGCGACAGTAAAAAATTATTTTTTGAATAATTTACTATAGAAAAGGCAATCCCTGGCGTAATTAAAATTTGCGATAGTTGAAAATTATTTTTTGCAAATTTACTATAGAAAAGGCAATCCCTGGCACACTTAAAATTCGCGACAGTATAAAATTATTTTTTGAATAATTTACTATAGAAAAGGCAATCCCTGGAGTAATTAAAACTTGCGATAGTAAAAAATTATTTTTTGAATAATTTACTGTAGAAAAGGCAATCCCTGGGGCAATTAAAATTTGCGACAGTATAAAATTATTTTTTGAATAATTTACTATAGAAAAGGCAATCCCTGGCGCAATTAATATTTGCGACAGTAAAAAATTATTTTTTGAATAATTTACTATAGAAAAGGCAATCTCTGGCGTAATTAAAATTTGCGACAGTAGAAAATTATTTTTTGAATAATTTACTATAGAAAAGGCAATCTCTGGCGTAATTAAAATTTGCGACAGTAGAAAATTATTTTTTGAATAATTTACTATAGAAAAGGCAATCCCTGGCGCAATTAAAATTTGCGACAGTAAAAAATTATTTTTTGAATAATTTACTATAGAAAAGGCAATCCCTGGCGTAATTAAAATTTGCGACAGTTGAAAATTATTTTGTGAGAAATTTACTATAGAAAAGCCAATCCCTGGCGTAATTAAAATTTGCGACAGTTGAAAATTATTTTTTGAATAATTTACTATAGAACAGGCAATGCCTGGCGTATTTAAAATTTGAGACAGTAAGAAATTAATTTGTGAGAAATTTACTATTTAAAAGGCAATCCCTGGCGTAATTAAAATTTGCGATAGTATAAAATTATTTTTTGAATAATTTACTATAGAAAAGGCAATCCCTGGCGTAGTTAAAATTTGCGACAGTAGAAAATTATTTTTTGAATAATTTACTATAGAAAAGGCAATCCCTGGCGTAATTAAAATTTGAGACAGTAGAAAATTAATTTTTGAAAAATTTACTATATAAAAGGCAATCCCTGGCGCACTTAAAATTTGCGACAGTAGAAAATTATTTTTTTGAATAATTTACTATAGAAAAGGCAATCCCTGGCGTAATTAAAATTTGCGACAGTAAAAAATTATTTTTTGAATAATTTACTATAGAAAAGGCAATCCCTGGCGTAATTAAAATTTGCGACAGTAGAAAATTATTTTTTGAATAATTTACTATAGAAAAGGCAATCCCTGGCGTAATTAAAATTTGCGACAGTAGAAAATTAATTTTTGAAAAATTTACTATATAAAAGGCAATCCCTGGCGCACTTAAAATTTGCGACAGTAGAAAATTATTTTTTGAATAATTTACTATAGAAAAGGCAATCCCTGGCGTATTTAAAATTTGCGACAGTATAAAATTATTTTTTGAATAATTTACTATAGAAAAGGCAATCCCTGGCGCAATTAAAATTTGCGACAGTATAAAATTATTTTTTGAATAATTTACTATATAAAAGGCAATCCCTGGCGCAATTAAAATTTGCGACAGTAGAAAATTATTTTTTGAAAAATTTACTATAGAAAAGGCAATCCCTGGCGTAATTAAAACTTGCGATAGTAAAAAATTATTTTTTGAATAATTTACTATAGAAAAGGAAATCCCTGGCGTAATTAAAATTTGCGACAGTAGAAAATTATTTTTTGAATAATTTACTATAGAAAAGGCAATCCCTGGCGTAATTAAAATTTGCGACAGTAGAAAATTATTTTTGAAAATTTACTATATAAAAGGCAATCCCTGGCGCAATTAAAAGTTGCGACAGTTGAAAATTATTTTTTGAATAATTTACTATAGAAAAGGCAATCCCTGGCGTAATTAAAATTTGCGACAGTAAAAAATTATTTTTTGAATAATTTACTATAGAAAAGGCAATCCCTGGCGTAATTAAAATTTGCGATAGTTGAAAATTATTTTTTGCAAATTTACTATAGAAAAGGCAATCCCTGGCACACTTAAAATTCGCGACAGTATAAAATTATTTTTTGAATAATTTACTATAGAAAAGGCAATCCCTGGAGTAATTAAAACTTGCGATAGTAAAAAATTATTTTTTGAATAATTTACTGTAGAAAAGGCAATCCCTGGGGCAATTAAAATTTGCGACAGTATAAAATTATTTTTTGAATAATTTACTATAGAAAAGGCAATCCCTGGCGCAATTAATATTTGCGACAGTAAAAAATTATTTTTTGAATAATTTACTATAGAAAAGGCAATCTCTGGCGTAATTAAAATTTGCGACAGTAGAAAATTATTTTTTGAATAATTTACTATAGAAAAGGCAATCTCTGGCGTAATTAAAATTTGCGACAGTAGAAAATTATTTTTTGAATAATTTACTATAGAAAAGGCAATCCCTGGCGCAATTAAAATTTGCGACAGTAAAAAATTATTTTTTGAATAATTTACTATAGAAAAGGCAATCCCTGGCGTAATTAAAATTTGCGACAGTTGAAAATTATTTTGTGAGAAATTTACTATAGAAAAGCCAATCCCTGGCGTAATTAAAATTTGCGACAGTTGAAAATTATTTTTTGAATAATTTACTATAGAACAGGCAATGCCTGGCGTATTTAAAATTTGAGACAGTAAGAAATTAATTTGTGAGAAATTTACTATTTAAAAGGCAATCCCTGGCGTAATTAAAATTTGCGATAGTATAAAATTATTTTTTGAATAATTTACTATAGAAAAGGCAATCCCTGGCGTAATTAAAATTTGCGACAGTAGAAAATTATTTTTTGAATAATTTACTATAGAAAAGGCAATCCCTGGCGTAATTAAAATTTGAGACAGTAGAAAATTAATTTTTGAAAAATTTACTATATAAAAGGCAATCCCTGGCGCACTTAAAATTTGCGACAGTAGAAAATTATTTTTTTGAATAATTTACTATAGAAAAGGCAATCCCTGGCGTAATTAAAATTTGCGACAGTAAAAAATTATTTTTTGAATAATTTACTATAGAAAAGGCAATCCCTGGCGTAATTAAAATTTGCGACAGTAGAAAATTATTTTTTGAATAATTTACTATAGAAAAGGCAATCCCTGGCGTAATTAAAATTTGCGACAGTAGAAAATTAATTTTTGAAAAATTTACTATATAAAAGGCAATCCCTGGCGCACTTAAAATTTGCGACAGTAGAAAATTATTTTTTGAATAATTTACTATAGAAAAGGCAATCCCTGGCGTATTTAAAATTTGCGACAGTATAAAATTATTTTTTGAATAATTTACTATAGAAAAGGCAATCCCTGGCGCAATTAAAATTTGCGACAGTATAAAATTATTTTTTGAATAATTTACTATATAAAAGGCAATCCCTGGCGCAATTAAAATTTGCGACAGTAGAAAATTATTTTTTGAAAAATTTACTATAGAAAAGGCAATCCCTGGCGTAATTAAAACTTGCGATAGTAAAAAATTATTTTTTGAATAATTTACTATAGAAAAGGAAATCCCTGGCGTAATTAAAATTTGCGACAGTTGAAAATTATTTTTTGAATAATTTACTATAGAAATGGTAATCCCTGGCGTAATTAAAATTTGCGACAGTAGAAAATTATTTTTTGAATAATTTACTATATAAAAGGCAATCCCTGGCCCAATTAAAATTTGCGACAGTTGAAAATTATTTTTTGAATAATTTACTATAGAAAAGGCAATCCCTGGCGTAATTAAAATTTGCGACAGTTGAAAATTATTTTGTGAGAAATTTACTATAGAAAAGCCAATCCCTGGCGTAATTAAAATTTGCGACAGTTGAAAATTATTTTTTGAATAATTTACTATAGAACAGGCAATCCCTGGCGTATTTAAAATTTGCGACAGTAAGAAATTAATTTGTGAGAAATTTACTATTTAAAAGGCAATCCCTGGCGTAATTAAAATTTGCGATAGTATAAATTTATTTTTTGAATAATTTACTATAGAAAAGGCAATCCCTGGCGTAATTAAAATTTGCGACAGTAGAAAATTATTTTCTGAATAATTTACTATATAAAAGGCAATCCCTGGCGTAATTAAAATTTGCGACAGTAGAAAATTAATTTTTGAATAATTTACTATAGAAAAGGCAATCCCTGGCGTAATTAAAATTTGCGACAGTATAAAATTATTTTTTGAATAATTTACTATAGAAAAGGCAATCCCTGGCGTAATTAAAATTTGCGACAGTAGAAAATTATTTTTTGAATAATTTACTATAGAAAAGGCAATCCCTGGCGCAATTAAAATTTGCGACAGTAAAAAATTATTTTTTGAATAATTTACTATAGAAAAGGCAATCCCTGGCGTAATTAAAATTTGCGACAGTTGAAAATTATTTTGTGAGAAATTTCCTATAGAAAAGCCAATCCCTGGCGTAATTAAAATTTGCGACAGTAAAAAATTATTTTTTGAATAATTTACTATAAAAAAGGCAATCCCTGGCGTAATTAAAATTTGCGACAGTTGAAAAATATTTTTTGCAAAATTTACTATAGAAAAGGCAATCCCTGGCACACTTAAAATTTGCGACAGTATAAAATTATTTTTTGAATAATTTACTATAGAAAAGGCAATCCCTGGAGCAATTAAAACTTGCGATAGTAAAAAATTATTTTTTGAATAATTTACTGTAGAAAAGGCAATCCCTGGGGCAATTAAAATTTGCGACAGTATAAAATTATTTTTTGAATAATTTACTATAGAAAAGTCAATTCCTGGCGCAATTAATATTTGCGACAGTAAAAAATTATTTTTTGAATAATTTACTATAGAAAATGCAATCCCTGGCGTAATTAAAATTTGCGACAGTAGAAAATTATTTTTTGAATAATTAACTATAGAAAAGGCAATCCCTGGCGCAATTAAAATTTGCGACAGTAAAAAATTATTTTTTGAATAATTTACTATAGAAAAGGCAATCCCTGGCGTAATTAAAATTTGCGACATTTGAAAATTATTTTGTGAGAAATTTACTATAGAAAAGCCAATCCCTGGCGTAATTAAAATTTGCGACAGTTGAAAATTATTTTTTGAATAATTTACTATAGAACAGGCAATCCCTGGCGTATTTAAAATTTGCGACAGTAAGAAATTAATTTGTGAGAAATTTACTATTTAAAAGGCAATCCCTGGCGTAATTAAAATTTGCGATAGTATAAAATTATTTTTTGAATAATTTACTATAGAAAAGGCAATCCCTGGCGTAATTAAAATTTGCGACAGTAGAAAATTATTTTTTGAATAATTTACTATAGAAAAGGCAATCCCTGGCGTAATTAAAATTTGCGACAGTAGAAAATTAATTTTTGAAAAATTTACTATATAAAAGGCAATCCCTGGCGCACTTAAAATTTGCGACAGTAGAAAATTATTTTTTGAATAATTTACTATAGAAAAGGCAATCCCTGGCGTAATTAAAATTTGCGACAGTAAAAAATTATTTTTTGAATAATTTACTATAGAAAAGGCAATCCCTGGCGTAATTAAAATTTGCGACAGTAGAAAATTATTTTTTGAATAATTTACTATAGAAAAGGCAATCCCTGGCGTAATTAAAATTTGCGACAGTAGAAAATTAATTTTTAAAAAATTTACTATATAAAAGGCAATCCCTGGCGCACTTAAAATTTGCGACAGTAGAAAATTATTTTTTGAATAATTTACTATAGAAAAGGCAATCCCTGGCGTATTTAAAATTTGCGACAGTATAAAATTATTTTTTGAATAATTTACTATAGAAAAGGCAATCCCTGGCGCAATTAAAATTTGCGACAGTATAAAATTATTTTTTGAATAATTTACTATATAAAAGGCAATCCCTGGCGCAATTAAAATTTGCGACAGTAGAAAATTATTTTTTGAAAAATTTACTATAGAAAAGGCAATCCCTGGCGTAATTAAAACTTGCGATAGTAAAAAATTATTTTTTGAATAATTTACTATAGAAAAGGCAATCCCTGGCGTAGTTAAAATTTGCGACAGTTGAAAATTATTTTTTGAATAATTTACTATAGAAAAGGCAATCCCTGGCGTAATTAAAATTTGCGACAGTAGAAAATTATTTTTTGAATAATTTACTATATAAAAGGCAATCCCTGGCCCAATTAAAATTTGCGACAGTTGAAAATTATTTTTTGAATAATTTACTATAGAAAAGGCAATCCCTGGCGTAATTAAAATTTGCGGCAGTAGAAAATTATTTTTTGAATAATTTACTATAGAAAAGGCAATCCCTGGCGTAATTAAAATTTGCGACAGTAGAAAATTATTTTTTGAATAATTTACTATAGAAAAGGCAATCCCTGGCGCAATTAAAATTTGCGACAGTAAAAAATTATTTTTTGAATAATTTACTATAGAAAAGGCAATCCCTGGCGTAATTAAAATTTGCGACAGTTGAAAATTATTTTGTGAGAAATTTACTATAGAAAAGCCAATCCCTGGCGTAATTAAAATTTGCGACAGTTGAAAATTATTTTTTGAAAAATTTACTATAGAACAGGCAATCCCTGGCCTATTTAAAATTTGCGACAGTAAGAAAATAATTTGTGAGAAATTTACTATTTAAAAGGCAATCCCTGGCGTAATTAAAATTTGCGATAGTATAAAATTATTTTTTGAATAATTTACTATAGAAAACGCAATCCCTGGAGTAATTAAAACTTGCGATAGTAAAAAATTATTTTTTGAATAATTTACTGTAGAAAAGGCAATCCCTGGGGCAATTAAAATTTGCGACAGTATAAAATTATTTTTTGAATAATTTACTATAGAAAAGGCAATCCCTGGCGCAATTAATATTTGCGACAGTAAAAAATTATTTTTTGAATAATTTACTATAGAAAAGGCAATCTCTGGCGTAATTAAAATTTGCGACAGTAGAAAATTATTTTTTGAATAATTTACTATAGAAAAGGCAATCCCTGGCGTAATTAAAATTTGCGATAGTTGAAAATTATTTTTTGCAAATTTACTATAGAAAAGGCAATCCCTGGCACACTTAAAATTCGCGACAGTATAAAATTATTTTTTGAATAATTTACTATAGAAAAGGCAATCCCTGGAGTAATTAAAACTTGCGATAGTAAAAAATTATTTTTTGAATAATTTACTGTAGAAAAGGCAATCCCTGGGGCAATTAAAATTTGCGACAGTATAAAATTATTTTTTGAATAATTTACTATAGAAAAGGCAATCCCTGGCGTAATTAAAATTTGCGACAGTTGAAAATTATTTTGTGAGAAATTTACTATAGAAAAGCCAATCCCTGGCGTAATTAAAATTTGCGACAGTTGAAAATTATTTTTTGAAAAATTTACTATAGAACAGGCAATCCCTGGCCTATTTAAAATTTGCGACAGTAAGAAAATAATTTGTGAGAAATTTACTATTTAAAAGGCAATCCCTGGCGTAATTAAAATTTGCGACAGTATAAAATTATTTTTTGAATAATTTACTATATAAAAGGCAATCCCTGGCGCAATTAAAATTTGCGACAGTAGAAAATTATTTTTTGAAAAATTTACTATAGAAAAGGCAATCCCTGACGTAATTAAAACTTGCGATAGTAAAAAATTATTTTTTGAATAATTTACTATAGAAAAGGAAATCCCTGGCGTAATTAAAATTTGCGACAGTAGAAAATTATTTTTTGAATAATTTACTATAGAAAAGGCAATCCCTGGCGTAATTAAAATTTGCGACAGTAGAAAATTATTTTTGAAAATTTACTATATAAAAGGCAATCCCTGGCGCAATTAAAAGTTGCGACAGTTGAAAATTATTTTTTGAATAATTTACTATAGAAAAGGCAATCCCTGGCGTAATTAAAATTTGCGACAGTAAAAAATTATTTTTTGAATAATTTACTATAGAAAAGGCAATCCCTGGCGTAATTAAAATTTGCGATAGTTGAAAATTATTTTTTGCAAATTTACTATAGAAAAGGCAATCCCTGGCACACTTAAAATTCGCGACAGTATAAAATTATTTTTTGAATAATTTACTATAGAAAAGGCAATCCCTGGAGTAATTAAAACTTGCGATAGTAAAAAATTATTTTTTGAATAATTTACTGTAGAAAAGGCAATCCCTGGGGCAATTAAAATTTGCGACAGTATAAAATTATTTTTTGAATAATTTACTATAGAAAAGGCAATCCCTGGCGCAATTAATATTTGCGACAGTAAAAAATTATTTTTTGAATAATTTACTATAGAAAAGGCAATCTCTGGCGTAATTAAAATTTGCGACAGTAGAAAATTATTTTTTGAATAATTTACTATAGAAAAGGCAATCTCTGGCGTAATTAAAATTTGCGACAGTAGAAAATTATTTTTTGAATAATTTACTATAGAAAAGGCAATCCCTGGCGCAATTAAAATTTGCGACAGTAAAAAATTATTTTTTGAATAATTTACTATAGAAAAGGCAATCCCTGGCGTAATTAAAATTTGCGACAGTTGAAAATTATTTTGTGAGAAATTTACTATAGAAAAGCCAATCCCTGGCGTAATTAAAATTTGCGACAGTTGAAAATTATTTTTTGAATAATTTACTATAGAACAGGCAATGCCTGGCGTATTTAAAATTTGAGACAGTAAGAAATTAATTTGTGAGAAATTTACTATTTAAAAGGCAATCCCTGGCGTAATTAAAATTTGCGATAGTATAAAATTATTTTTTGAATAATTTACTATAGAAAAGGCAATCCCTGGCGTAATTAAAATTTGCGACAGTAGAAAATTATTTTTTGAATAATTTACTATAGAAAAGGCAATCCCTGGCGTAATTAAAATTTGAGACAGTAGAAAATTAATTTTTGAAAAATTTACTATATAAAAGGCAATCCCTGGCGCACTTAAAATTTGCGACAGTAGAAAATTATTTTTTTGAATAATTTACTATAGAAAAGGCAATCCCTGGCGTAATTAAAATTTGCGACAGTAAAAAATTATTTTTTGAATAATTTACTATAGAAAAGGCAATCCCTGGCGTAATTAAAATTTGCGACAGTAGAAAATTATTTTTTGAATAATTTACTATAGAAAAGGCAATCCCTGGCGTAATTAAAATTTGCGACAGTAGAAAATTAATTTTTGAAAAATTTACTATATAAAAGGCAATCCCTGGCGCACTTAAAATTTGCGACAGTAGAAAATTATTTTTTGAATAATTTACTATAGAAAAGGCAATCCCTGGCGTATTTAAAATTTGCGACAGTATAAAATTATTTTTTGAATAATTTACTATAGAAAAGGCAATCCCTGGCGCAATTAAAATTTGCGACAGTATAAAATTATTTTTTGAATAATTTACTATATAAAAGGCAATCCCTGGCGCAATTAAAATTTGCGACAGTAGAAAATTATTTTTTGAAAAATTTACTATAGAAAAGGCAATCCCTGGCGTAATTAAAACTTGCGATAGTAAAAAATTATTTTTTGAATAATTTACTATAGAAAAGGAAATCCCTGGCGTAATTAAAATTTGCGACAGTTGAAAATTATTTTTTGAATAATTTACTATAGAAATGGTAATCCCTGGCGTAATTAAAATTTGCGACAGTAGAAAATTATTTTTTGAATAATTTACTATATAAAAGGCAATCCCTGGCCCAATTAAAATTTGCGACAGTTGAAAATTATTTTTTGAATAATTTACTATAGAAAAGGCAATCCCTGGCGTAATTAAAATTTGCGACAGTTGAAAATTATTTTGTGAGAAATTTACTATAGAAAAGCCAATCCCTGGCGTAATTAAAATTTGCGACAGTTGAAAATTATTTTTTGAATAATTTACTATAGAACAGGCAATCCCTGGCGTATTTAAAATTTGCGAAAGTAAGAAATTAATTTGTGAGAAATTTACTATTTAAAAGGCAATCCCTGGCGTAATTAAAATTTGCGATAGTATAAATTTATTTTTTGAATAATTTACTATAGAAAAGGCAATCCCTGGCGTAATTAAAATTTGCGACAGTAGAAAATTATTTTCTGAATAATTTACTATATAAAAGGCAATCCCTGGCGTAATTAAAATTTGCGACAGTAGAAAATTAATTTTTGAATAATTTACTATAGAAAAGGCAATCCCTGGCGTAATTAAAATTTGCGACAGTATAAAATTATTTTTTGAATAATTTACTATAGAAAAGGCAATCCCTGGCGTAATTAAAATTTGCGACAGTAGAAAATTATTTTTTGAATAATTTACTATAGAAAAGGCAATCCCTGGCGCAATTAAAATTTGCGACAGTAAAAAATTATTTTTTGAATAATTTACTATAGAAAAGGCAATCCCTGGCGTAATTAAAATTTGCGACAGTTGAAAATTATTTTGTGAGAAATTTACTATAGAAAAGCCAATCCCTGGCGTAATTAAAATTTGCGACAGTAAAAAATTATTTTTTGAATAATTTACTATAAAAAAGGCAATCCCTGGCGTAATTAAAATTTGCGACAGTTGAAAAATATTTTTTGCAAAATTTACTATAGAAAAGGCAATCCCTGGCACACTTAAAATTTGCGACAGTATAAAATTATTTTTTGAATAATTTACTATAGAAAAGGCAATCCCTGGAGCAATTAAAACTTGCGATAGTAAAAAATTATTTTTTGAATAATTTACTGTAGAAAAGGCAATCCCTGGGGCAATTAAAATTTGCGACAGTATAAAATTATTTTTTGAATAATTTACTATAGAAAAGGCAATTCCTGGCGCAATTAATATTTGCGACAGTAAAAAATTATTTTTTGAATAATTTACTATAGAAAATGCAATCCCTGGCGTAATTAAAATTTGCGACAGTAGAAAATTATTTTTTGAATAATTAACTATAGAAAAGGCAATCCCTGGCGCAATTAAAATTTGCGACAGTAAAAAATTATTTTTTGAATAATTTACTATAGAAAAGGCAATCCCTGGCGTAATTAAAATTTGCGACATTTGAAAATTATTTTGTGAGAAATTTACTATAGAAAAGCCAATCCCTGGCGTAATTAAAATTTGCGACAGTTGAAAATTATTTTTTGAATAATTTACTATAGAACAGGCAATCCCTGGCGTATTTAAAATTTGCGACAGTAAGAAATTAATTTGTGAGAAATTTACTATTTAAAAGGCAATCCCTGGCGTAATTAAAATTTGCGATAGTATAAAATTATTTTTTGAATAATTTACTATAGAAAAGGCAATCCCTGGCGTAATTAAAATTTGCGACAGTAGAAAATTATTTTTTGAATAATTTACTATAGAAAAGGCAATCCCTGGCGTAATTAAAATTTGCGACAGTAGAAAATTAATTTTTGAAAAATTTACTATATAAAAGGCAATCCCTGGCGCACTTAAAATTTGCGACAGTAGAAAATTATTTTTTGAATAATTTACTATAGAAAAGGCAATCCCTGGCGTAATTAAAATTTGCGACAGTAAAAAATTATTTTTTGAATAATTTACTATAGAAAAGGCAATCCCTGGCGTAATTAAAATTTGCGACAGTAGAAAATTATTTTTTGAATAATTTACTATAGAAAAGGCAATCCCTGGCGTAATTAAAATTTGCGACAGTAGAAAATTAATTTTTAAAAAATTTACTATATAAAAGGCAATCCCTGGCGCACTTAAAATTTGCGACAGTAGAAAATTATTTTTTGAATAATTTACTATAGAAAAGGCAATCCCTGGCGTATTTAAAATTTGCGACAGTATAAAATTATTTTTTGAATAATTTACTATAGAAAAGGCAATCCCTGGCGCAATTAAAATTTGCGACAGTATAAAATTATTTTTTGAATAATTTACTATATAAAAGGCAATCCCTGGCGCAATTAAAATTTGCGACAGTAGAAAATTATTTTTTGAAAAATTTACTATAGAAAAGGCAATCCCTGGCGTAATTAAAACTTGCGATAGTAAAAAATTATTTTTTGAATAATTTACTATAGAAAAGGCAATCCCTGGCGTAGTTAAAATTTGCGACAGTTGAAAATTATTTTTTGAATAATTTACTATAGAAAAGGCAATCCCTGGCGTAATTAAAATTTGCGACAGTAGAAAATTATTTTTTGAATAATTTACTATATAAAAGACAATCCCTGGCCCAATTAAAATTTGCGACAGTTGAAAATTATTTTTTGAATAATTTACTATAGAAAAGGCAATCCCTGGCGTAATTAAAATTTGCGCAGTAGAAAATTATTTTTTGAATAATTTACTATAGAAAAGGCAATCCCTGGCGTAATTAAAATTTGCGACAGTAGAAAATTATTTTTTGAATAATTTACTATAGAAAAGGCAATCCCTGGCGCAATTAAAATTTGCGACAGTAAAAAATTATTTTTTGAATAATTTACTATAGAAAAGGCAATCCCTGGCGTAATTAAAATTTGCGACAGTTGAAAATTATTTTGTGAGAAATTTACTATAGAAAAGCCAATCCCTGGCGTAATTAAAATTTGCGACAGTTGAAAATTATTTTTTGAAAAATTTACTATAGAACAGGCAATCCCTGGCCTATTTAAAATTTGCGACAGTAAGAAAATAATTTGTGAGAAATTTACTATTTAAAAGGCAATCCCTGGCGTAATTAAAATTTGCGATAGTATAAAATTATTTTTTGAATAATTTACTATAGAAAAGGCAATCCCTAGCGTAATTAAAATTTGCGACAGTAGAAAATTATTTTTTGAATAATTTACTATAGAAAAGGTAATCCCTGGCGTAATTAAAATTTGCGACAGTAAAAAATTAATTTTTGAAAAATTTACTATATAAAAGGCAATCCCTGGCGCACATAAAATTTGCGACAGTAGAAAATTATTTTTTGAATAATTTACTATAGAAAAGGCAATCCCTGGCGTAATTAAAATTTGCGACAGTAAAAAATTATTTTTTGAATAATTTACTACAGAAAAGGCAATCCCTGGCGTAATTAAAATTTGCGACAGTTGAAAATTATTTTTTGCCAAATTTACTATAGCAAAGGCAATCCCTGGCGCACTTAAAATTTGCGACAGTATAAAATTATTTTTTGAATAATTTAATATAGAAAAGGCAATCCCTGGAGCAATTAAAACTTGCGATAGTAAAAAATTATTTTTTGAATAATTTACTGTAGAAAAGGCAATCCCTGGCGCAATTAAAATTTGCGACAGTAAAAAATTATTTTGTGAGAAATTTACTATAGAAAAGCCAATCCCTGGCGCAATTAAAATTTGCGACAGTAAAAAAATTATTTTTTGAATAATTTACTATAGAACAGGCAATCCCTGGCGTATTTAAAATTTGCGACAGTATAAAATTATTTTTTGAATAATTTACTATAGAAAAGGCAATCCCTGGGGCAATTAAAATTTGCGATAGTATAAAATTATTTTTTGAATAATTTACTATAGAAAAGGCAATCCCTGGCGTAATTCAAATTTGCGACAGTAGAAAATTATTTTTTGAATAATTTACTATAGAAAAGGCAATCCCTGGCGTAATTAAAATTTGCGACAGTAGAAAATTATTTTTTGATAATTTACTATATAAAAGGCAATCCCTGGCGCAATTAAAATTTGCGACAGTTGAAAATTATTTTTTGAATAATTTACTACAGAAAAGACAATCCCTGGCGTAATTAAAATTTGCGACAGTAAAAAATTATTTTTTGAATAATTTACTAGAGAAAAGGCAATCCCTGGCGTAATTAAAATTTGCGACAGTTGAAAATTATTTTTTGCAAAATTTACTATAGAAAAGGCAATCCCTGGCGCACTTAAAATTTGCGACAGTATAAAATTATTTTTTGAATAATTTACTATAGAAAAGGCAATCCCTGGAGCAATTAAAACTTGCGATAGTAAAAAATTATTTTTTGAATAATTTAATGTAGAAAAGGCAATCCCTGGGGCAATTAAATTTTTCGACAGTATAAAATTATTTTTTGAATAATTTACTATAGAAAAGGCAATCCCTGGCGCAATTAAAATTTGCGACAGTATAAAATTATTTTTTGAATAATTTACTATAGAAAAGGCAATCCCTGGCGTAATTAAAATTTGCGACAGTTGAAAATTATTTTGTGAGAAATTTACTATAGAAAAGCCAATCCCTGGCGTAATTAAAATTTGCGACAGTTGAAAATAATTTTTTGAATAATTTACTATAGAACAGGCAATCCCTGGCGTATTTAAAATTTGCGACAGTAAGAAATTAATTTGTGAGAAATTTACTATTTAAAAGGCAATCCCTGGCGTAATTAAAATTTGCGATAGTATAAAATTATTTTTTGAATAATTGACTATAGAAAAGGCAATCCCTGGCGTAATTAAAATTTGCGACAGTATAAAATTATTTTTTGAATAATTTACTATAGAAAAGGCATTCCCTGGCGTAATTAAAATTTGCGACAGTAGAAAATTATTTTTTGAATAATTTACTATAGAAAAGGCAATCCCTGGCGCAATTAAAATTTGCGACAGTAAAAAATTATTTTTTGAATAATTTACTATAGAAAAGGCAATCCCTGGCGTAATTAAAATTTGCGACAGTTGAAAATTATTTTGTGAGAAATTTACTATAGAAAAGCCAATCCCTGGCGTAATTAAAATTTGCGACAGTTGAAAATTATTTTTTGAATAATTTACTATAGAACAGGCAATCCCTGGCGTATTTAAAATTTGCGACAGTAAGAAATTAATTTGTGAGAAATTTACTATTTAAAACGCAATCCCTGGCGTAATTAAAATTTGCGATAGTATAAAATTATTTTTTGAATAATTTACTATAGAAAAGGCAATACCTGGCGTAATTAAAATTTGCGACAGTAGAAAATTATTTTTTGAATAATTTACTATAGAAAAGGCAATCCCTGGCGTAATTAAAATTTGCGACAGTAGAAAATTAATTTTTGAAAATTTTACTATATAAAAGGCAATCCCTGGCGCACTTAAAATTTGCGACAGTAGAAAATTATTTTTTGAATAATTTACTATAGAAAAGGCAATCCCTGGCGTAATTAAAATTTGCGACAGTAAAAAATTATTTTTTGAATAATTTACTATAGAAAAGGCAATCCCTGGCGTAATTAAAATTTGCGACAGTTGAAAATTATTTTCTGCAAAATTTACTATAGAAAAGGCAATCCTTGGCGCACTTAAAATTTGCGACAGTATAAAATTATTTTTTGAATAATTTACTATAGAAAAGGCAATCCCTGGAGCAATTAAAACTTGCGATAGTAAAAAATTATTTTTTGAATAATTTACTGTAGAAAAGGCAATCCCTGGGGCAATTAAAATTTGCGACAGTATAAAATTATTTTTTGAATAATTTACTATAGAAAAGGCAATCCCTGGCGCAATTAAAATTTGCGACAGTAAAAAATTATTTTTTGAATAATTTACTATAGAAAAGGCAATCCCTGGCGTAATTAAAATTTGCGACAGTTGAAAATTATTTTGTGAGAAATTTACTATAGAAAAGCCAATCCCTGGCGTAATTAAAATTTGCGACAGTTGAAAATTATTTTTTGAATAATTTACTATAGAACAGGCAATCCCTGGCGTATTTAAAATTTGCGACAGTAAGAAATTAATTTGTGAGAAATTTACTATTTAAAAGGCAATCCCTGGCGTAATTAAAATTTGCGATAGTATAAAAATAATTTTTTGAATAATTTACTATAGAAAAGGCAATCCCTGGCGTAATTAAAATTTGCGACAGTAGAAAATTATTTTTTGAATAATTTACTATAGAAAAGGCAATCCCTGGCGTAATTAAAATTTGCGACAGTAGAAAATTATTTTTTGATAATTTACTATATAAAAGGCAATCCCTGGCGCAA
Organism: Dioctria linearis; assembly: GCA_963930735.1. Classification (NCBI taxonomy): domain Eukaryota; kingdom Metazoa; phylum Arthropoda; class Insecta; order Diptera; family Asilidae; genus Dioctria; species Dioctria linearis. The sequence continues at coordinate 79,871 of CAWVNZ010000327.1, forward strand.
TTAAAATTTGCGACAGTTGAAAATTATTTTTTGAATAATTTACTATAGAAAAGGCAATCCCTGGCGTAATTAAAATTTGCGACAGTAAAAAATTATTTTTTGAATAATTTACTATAGAAAAGGCAATCCCTGGCGTAATTAAAATTTGCGACAGTTGAAAATTATTTTTTGCAAAATTTACTATAGAAAAGGCAATCCCTGGCGCACTTAAAATTTGCGACAGTATAAAATTATTTTTTGAATAATTTACTATAGAAAAGGCAATCCCTGGAGCAATTAAAACTTGCGATAGTAAAAAATTTATTTTTGTATAATTTACTGTAGAAAAGGCAATCCCTGGGGTAATTAAAATTTGCGACAGTATAAAATTATTTTTTGAATAATTTACTATAGAAAAGGCAATCCCTGGCGCAATTAAAATTTGCGACATTAAAAAATTATTTTTTGAATAATTTACTATAGAAAAGGCAATCCCTGGCGTAATTAAAATTTGCGACAGTTGAAAATTATTTTGTGAGAAATTTACTATAGAAAAGCCAATCCCTGGCGTAATTAAAATTTGCGACAGTTGAAAATTATTTTTTGAATAATTTACTATAGAACAGGCAATCCCTGGCGTATTTAAAATTTGCGACAGTAAGAAATTAATTTGTGAGAAATTTACTATTTAAAAGGCAATCCCTGGCGTAATTAAAATTTGCGATAGTATAAAATTATTTTTTGAATAATTTACTATAGAAAAGGCAATCCTGGCGTAATTAAAATTTGCGACAGTAGAAAATTATTTTTTGAATAATTTACTATAGAAAAGGCAATCCCTGGCGTAATTAAAATTTGCGACAGTAGAAAATTAATTTTTGAAAAATTTACTATATAAAAGGCAATCCCTGGCGCACTTAAAATTTGCGACAGTAGAAAATTATTTTTTGAATAATTTACTATAGAAAAGGCAATCCCTGGCGTAATTAAAATTTGCGACAGTTGAAAATTATTTTGAGAGAAATTTACTATAGAAAAGCCAATCCCTGGCGTAATTAAAATTTGCGACAGTTGAAAATTATTTTTTGAATAATTTACTATAGAACAGGCAATCCCTGGCGTATTTAAAATTTGCGACAGTAAGAAATTAATTTGTGAGAAATTTACTATTTAAAACGCAATCCCTGGCGTAATTAAAATTTGCGATAGTATAAAATTATTTTTTGAATAATTTACTATAGAAAAGGCAATACCTGGCGTAATTAAAATTTGCGACAGTAGAAAATTATTTTTTGAATAATTTACTATAGAAAAGGCAATCCCTGGCGTAATTAAAATTTGCGACAGTAGAAAATTAATTTTTGAAAATTTTACTATATAAAAGGCAATCCTGGCGCACTTAAAATTTGCGACAGTAGAAAATTATTTTTTGAATAATTTACTATAGAAAAGGCAATCCCTGGCGTAATTAAAATTTGCGACAGTAAAAAATTATTTTTTGAATAATTTACTATAGAAAAGGCAATCCCTGGCGTAATTAAAATTTGCGACAGTTGAAAATTATTTTCTGCAAAATTTACTATAGAAAAGGCAATCCCTGGCGCACTTAAAATTTGCGACAGTATAAAATTATTTTTTGAATAATTTACTATAGAAAAGGCAATCCCTGGAGCAATTAAAACTTGCGATAGTAAAAAATTATTTTTTGAATAATTTACTGTAGAAAAGGCAATCCCTGGGGCAATTAAAATTTGCGACAGTATAAAATTATTTTTTGAATAATTTACTATAGAAAAGGCAATCCCTGGCGCAATTAAAATTTGCGACAGTAAAAAATTATTTTTTGAATAATTTACTATAGAAAAGGCAATCCCTGGCGTAATTAAAATTTGCGACAGTTGAAAATTATTTTGTGAGAAATTTACTATAGAAAAGCCAATCCCTGGCGTAATTAAAATTTGCGACAGTTGAAAATTATTTTTTGAATAATTTACTATAGAACAGGCAATCCCTGGCGTATTTAAAATTTGCGACAGTAAGAAATTAATTTGTGAGAAATTTACTATTTAAAAGGCAATCCCTGGCGTAATTAAAATTTGCGACAGTAGAAAATTATTTTTTGAATAATTTACTATAGAAAAGGCAATCCCTGGCGTAATTAAAATTTGCGACAGTAGAAAATTATTTTTTGATAATTTACTATATAAAAGGCAATCCCTGGCGCAATTAAAATTTGCGACAGTTGAAATTATTTTTTGAATAATTTACTATAGAAAAGGCAATCCCTGGCGTAATTAAAATTTGCGACAGTAAAAAATTATTTTTTGAATAATTTACTATAGAAAAGGCAATCCCTGGCGTAATTAAAATTTGCGACAGTTGAAAATTATTTTTTGCAAAATTTAGTATAGAAAAGGCAATCCCTGGCGCACTTAAAATTTGCGACAGTATAAAATTATTTTTTGAATAATTTACTATAGAAAAGGCAATCCCTGGAGCAATTAAAACTTGCGATAGTAAAAAATTATTTTTGTATAATTTACTGTAGAAAAGGCAATCCCTGGGGTAATTAAAATTTGCGACAGTATAAAATTATTTTTTGAATAATTTACTATAGAAAAGGCAATCCCTGGCGCAATTAAAATTTGCGACATTAAAAAATTATTTTTTGAATAATTTACTATAGAAAAGGCAATCCCTGGCGTAATTAAAATTTGCGACAGTTGAAAATTATTTTGTGAGAAATTTACTATAGAAAAGCCAATCCCTGGCGTAATTAAAATTTGCGACAGTTGAAAATTATTTTTTGAATAATTTACTATAGAACAGGCAATCCCTGGCGTATTTAAAATTTGCGACAGTAAGAAATTAATTTGTGAGAAATTTACTATTTAAAAGGCAATCCCTGGCGTAATTAAAATTTGCGATAGTATAAAATTATTTTTTGAATAATTTACTATAGAAAAGGCAATCCTGGCGTAATTAAAATTTGCGACAGTAGAAAATTATTTTTTGAATAATTTACTATAGAAAAGGCAATCCCTGGCGTAATTAAAATTTGCGACAGTAGAAAATTAATTTTTGAAAAATTTACTATATAAAAGGCAATCCCTGGCGCACTTAAAATTTGCGACAGTAGAAAATTATTTTTTGAATAATTTACTATAGAAAAGGCAATCCCTGGCGTAATTAAAATTTGCGACAGTTGAAAATTATTTTGAGAGAAATTTACTATAGAAAAGCCAATCCCTGGCGTAATTAAAATTTGCGACAGTTGAAAATTATTTTTTGAATAATTTACTATAGAACAGGCAATCCCTGGCGTATTTAAAATTTGCGACAGTAAGAAATTAATTTGTGAGAAATTTACTATTTAAAACGCAATCCCTGGCGTAATTAAAATTTGCGATAGTATAAAATTATTTTTTGAATAATTTACTATAGAAAAGGCAATACCTGGCGTAATTAAAATTTGCGACAGTAGAAAATTATTTTTTGAATAATTTACTATAGAAAAGGCAATCCCTGGCGTAATTAAAATTTGCGACAGTAGAAAATTAATTTTTGAAAATTTTACTATATAAAAGGCAATCCCTGGCGCACTTAAAATTTGCGACAGTAGAAAATTATTTTTTGAATAATTTACTATAGAAAAGGCAATCCCTGGCGTAATTAAAATTTGCGACAGTAAAAAATTATTTTTTGAATAATTTACTATAGAAAAGGCAATCCCTGGCGTAATTAAAATTTGCGACAGTTGAAAATTATTTTCTGCAAAATTTACTATAGAAAAGGCAATCCCTGGCGCACTTAAAATTTGCGACAGTATAAAATTATTTTGAATAATTTACTATAGAAAAGGCAATCCCTGGAGCAATTAAAACTTGCGATAGTAAAAAATTATTTTTTGAATAATTTACTGTAGAAAAGGCAATCCCTGGGGCAATTAAAATTTGCGACAGTATAAAATTATTTTTTGAATAATTTACTATAGAAAAGGCAATCACTGGCGCAATTAAAATTTGCGACAGTAAAAAATTATTTTTTGAATAATTTACTATAGAAAAGGCAATCCCTGGCGTAATTAAAATTTGCGACAGTTGAAAATTATTTTGTGAGAAATTTACTATAGAAAAGCCAATCCCTGGCGTAATTAAAATTTGCGACAGTTGAAAATTATTTTTTGAATAATTTACTATAGAACAGGCAATCCCTGGCGTATTTAAAATTTGCGACAGTAAGAAATTAATTTGTGAGAAATTTACTATTTAAAAGGCAATCCCTGGCGAAATTAAAATTTGCGATAGTATAAAAATAATTTTTTGAATAATTTACTATAGAAAAGGCAATCCCTGGCGTAATTAAAATTTGCGACAGTAGAAAATTATTTTTTGAATAATTTACTATAGAAAAGGCAATCCCTGGCGTAATTAAAATTTGCGACAGTAGAAAATTATTTTTTGATAATTTACTATATAAAAGGCAATCCCTGGCGCAATTAAAATTTGCGACAGTTGAAAATTATTTTTTGAATAATTTACTATAGAAAAGGCAATCCCTGGCGTAATTAAAATTTGCGACAGTAAAAAATTATTTTTTGAATAATTTACTATAGAAAAGGCAATCCCTGGCGTAATTAAAATTTGCGACAGTTGAAAATTATTTTTTGCAAAATTTACTATTGAAAAGGCAATCCCTGGCGCACTTAAAATTTGCGACAGTATAAAATTATTTTTTGAATAATTTACTATAGAAAAGGCAATCCCTGGAGCAATTAAAACTTGCGATAGTAAAAAATTTATTTTTGTATAATTTACTGTAGAAAAGGCAATCCCTGGGGTAATTAAAATTTGCGACAGTATAAAATTATTTTTTGAATAATTTACTATAGAAAAGGCAATCCCTGGCGCAATTAAAATTTGCGACATTAAAAAATTATTTTTTGAATAATTTACTATAGAAAAGGCAATCCCTGGCGTAATTAAAATTTGCGACAGTTGAAAATTATTTTGTGAGAAATTTACTATAGAAAAGCCAATCCCTGGCGTAATTAAAATTTGCGACAGTTGAAAATTATTTTTTGAATAATTTACTATAGAACAGGCAATCCCTGGCGTATTTAAAATTTGCGACAGTAAGAAATTAATTTGTGAGAAATTTACTATTTAAAAGGCAATCCCTGGCGTAATTAAAATTTGCGATAGTATAAAATTATTTTTTGAATAATTTACTATAGAAAAGGCAACCCCTGGGATATTTAAAATTTGCGACAGTAGAAAATTATTTTTTGAATAATTTACTATAGAAAAGGCAATCCCTGGCGTAATTAAAATTTGCGACAGTAGAAAATTATTTTTTGAATAATTTACTATATAAAAGGCAATCCCTGGCGCACTTAAAATTTGCGACAGTAGAAAATTATTTTTTGAATAATTTACTATAGAAAAGGCAATCCCTGGGATATTTAAAATATGCGACAGTAGAAAATTATTTTTTGAATAATTTACTATAGAAAAGGCAATCCCTGGGATATTTAAAATTTGCGACAGTAGAAAATTATTTTTTGAATAATTTACTATAGAAAAGGCAATCCCTGGGATATTTAAAATTTGCGACAGTAGAAAATTATTTTTTGAATAATTTACTATAGAAAAGGCAATCCCTGGCGTAATTAAAATTTGCGACAATAGAAAATTATTTTTTGAATAATTTACTATAGAAAAGGCAATCCCTGGCGTAATTAAAATTAATTTGCGACAGTAGAAAATTAATTTTTGAAAAATTTACTATATAAAAGGCAATCCCTGGCGCACTTAAAATTTGCGACAGTAGAAAATTATTTTTTGAATAATTTACTATAGAAAAGGCAATCCCTGGCGTAATTAAAATTTGCGACAGTAGAAAATTATTTTTTGAATAATTTACTATAGAAAAGGCAATCCCTGGGATATTTAAAATTTGCGACAGTAGAAAATTATTTTTTGAATAATTTACTATAGAAAAGGCAATCCCTGGCGTAATTAAAATTTGCGACAGTATAAAATTATTTTTTGAATAATTTACTATAGAAAAGGCAATTCCTGGCGTAATTAAAATTTGCGACAGTACAAAATTATTTTTTGAATAATTTACTATAGAAAAGGCAATCCCTGGCGCAATTAAAATTTGCGACAGTATAAAATTATTTTTTGAATAATTTACTGTAGAAAAGGCAATCCCTGGCGCAATTACAATTTGCGACAGTAAAAAATTATTTTTTAAATAATATACTATAGAAAAGGCAATCCCTGGCGTAATTAAAATTTGCGACAGTTGAAAATTATTTTTTGAATAATTTACTATAGAAAAGGCAATCCCTGGCGTAATTAAAATTTGCGACAGTAAAAAATTATTTTTTGAATATTTTACTATAGCAAAGGCAATCCCTGGCGCAATTGAAGTTTGCGACAGTTAAAATTATTTTTTGAATAATTTACTGTAGAAAAGGCAATCCCTGGCGCAATTAAAATTTGCGACAGTATAACATTTTTTTTTGAAAAATTTACTGTAGAAAAGGCAATCCCAGGCGCAATTAAAATTTGCGACAGTATAAAATTTTTTTTTTGAAAAATTTACTGTAGAAAAGGCAATCCCTGGCGCAATTAAAATTTGCGACAGTAAAAAATTATTTTTTGAATAATTTACTATAGAAAAGGCAATCCCTGGCGTAATTAAAATTTGCGACAGTAGAAAATTATTTTTTGAATAATTTACTATAGAAAAGGCAATCCCTGGCGTAATTAAAATTTGCGACAGTAGAAAATTAATTTTTGAAAAATTTACTATATAAAAGGCAATCCCTGGCGCACTTAAAATTTGCGACAGTAGAAAATTATTTTTTGAATAATTTACTATAGAAAAGGCAATCCCTGGCGTAATTAAAATTTGCGACAGTAGAAAATTATTTTTTGAATAATTTACTATAGAAAAGGCAATCCCTGGCGTAATTAAAATTTGCGACAGTAGAAAATTAATTTTTGAAAAATTTACTATATAAAAGGCAATCCCTGGCGTAATTAAAATTTGCGACAGTAGAAAATTAATTTTTGAAAAATTTACTATATAAAAGGCAATCCCTGGCGCACTTAAAATTTGCGACAGTAGAAAATTATTTTTTGAATAATTTACTATAGAAAAGGCAATCCCTGGCGCAATTAAAATTTGCGACAGTATAAAATTATTTTTTGAATAATTTACTGTAGAAAAGGCAATCCCTGGCGCAATTACAATTTGCGACAGTAAAAAATTATTTTTTAAATAATTTACTATAGAAAAGGCAATCCCTGGCGTAATTAAAATTTGCGACAGTTGAAAATTATTTTTTGAATAATTTACTATAGAAAAGGCAATCCCTGGCGTAATTAAAATTTGCGACAGTAAAAAATTATTTTTTGAATAATTTACTATAGCAAAGGCAATCCCTGGCGCAATTGAAGTTTGCGACAGTTAAAATTATTTTTTGAATAATTTACTGTAGAAAAGGCAATCCCTGGCGCAATTAAAATTTGCGACAGTATAACATTTTTTTTTGAAAAATTTACTGTAGAAAAGGCAATCCCAGGCGCAATTAAAATTTGCGACAGTATAAAATTTTTTTTTTGAAAAATTTACTGTAGAAAAGGCAATCCCTGGCGCAATTAAAATTTGCGACAGTAAAAAATTATTTTTTGAATAATTTACTATAGAAAAGGCAATCCCTGGCGTAATTAAAATTTGCGACAGTAGAAAATTATTTTTTGAATAATTTACTATAGAAAAGGCAATCCCTGGCGTAATTAAAATTTGCGACAGTAGAAAATTAATTTTTGAAAAATTTACTATATAAAAGGCAATCCCTGGCGCACTTAAAATTTGCGACAGTAGAAAATTATTTTTTGAATAATTTACTATAGAAAAGGCAATCCCTGGCGTAATTAAAATTTGCGACAGTAGAAAATTATTTTTTGAATAATTTACTATAGAAAAGGCAATCCCTGGCGTAATTAAAATTTGCGACAGTAGAAAATTAATTTTTGAAAAATTTACTATATAAAAGGCAATCCCTGGCGCACTTAAAATTTGCGACAGTAGAAAATTATTTTTTGAATAATTTACTATAGAAAAGGCAATCCCTGGCGTAATTAAAATTTGCGACAGTAAAAAATTATTTTTTGAATAATTTACTATAGAAAAGGCAATCCCTGGCGTAATTAAAATTTGCGACAGTAGAAAATTATTTTTTGAATAATTTACTATAGAAAAGGCAATCCCTGGCGTAATTAAAATTTGCGACAGTAGAAAATTAATTTTTGAAAAATTTACTATATAAAAGGCAATCCCTGGCGCACTTAAAATTTGCGACAGTAGAAAATTATTTTTTGAATAATTTACTATAGAAAAGGCAATCCCTGGCGTATTTAAAATTTGCGACAGTATAAAATTATTTTTTGAATAATTTACTATAGAAAAGGCAATCCCTGGCGCAATTAAAATTTGCGACAGTATAAAATTATTTTTTGAATAATTTACTATATAAAAGGCAATCCCTGGCGCAATTAAAATTTGCGACAGTAGAAAATTATTTTTTGAAAAATTTACTATAGAAAAGGCAATCCCTGGCGTAATTAAAACTTGCGATAGTAAAAAATTATTTTTTGAATAATTTACTATAGAAAAGGAAATCCCTGGCGTAATTAAAATTTGCGACAGTTGAAAATTATTTTTTGAATAATTTACTATAGAAAAGGTAATCCCTGGCGTAATTAAAATTTGCGACAGTAGAAAATTATTTTTTGAATAATTTACTATATAAAAGGCAATCCCTGGCCCAATTAAAATTTGCGACAGTTGAAAATTATTTTTTGAATAATTTACTATAGAAAAGGCAATCCCTGGCGTAATTAAAATTTGCGACAGTAGAAAATTATTTTTTGAATAATTTACTATAGAAAAGGCAATCCCTGGCGTAATTAAAATTTGCGACAGTAGAAAATTATTTTTTGAATAATTTACTATAGAAAAGGCAATCCCTGGCGCAATTAAAATTTGCGACAGTAAAAAATTATTTTTTGAATAATTTACTATAGAAAAGGCAATCCCTGGCGTAATTAAAATTTGCGACAGTTGAAAATTATTTTGTGAGAAATTTACTATAGAAAAGCCAATCCCTGGCGTAATTAAAATTTGCGACAGTTGAAAATTATTTTTTGAATAATTTACTATAGAACAGGCAATCCCTGGCGTATTTAAAATTTGCGACAGTAAGAAATTAATTTGTGAGAAATTTACTATTTAAAAGGCAATCCCTGGCGTAATTAAAATTTGCGATAGTATAAATTTATTTTTTGAATAATTTACTATAGAAAAGGCAATCCCTGGCGTAATTAAAATTTGCGACAGTAGAAAATTATTTTCTGAATAATTTACTATATAAAAGGCAATCCCTGGCGTAATTAAAATTTGCGACAGTAGAAAATTAATTTTTGAATAATTTACTATAGAAAAGGCAATCCCTGGCGTAATTAAAATTTGCGACAGTATAAAATTATTTTTTGAATAATTTACTATAGAAAAGGCAATCCCTGGCGTAATTAAAATTTTCGACAGTAGAAAATTATTTTTTGAATAATTTACTATAGAAAAGGCAATCCCTGGCGCAATTAAAATTTGCGACAGTAAAAAATTATTTTTTGAATAATTTACTATAGAAAAGGCAATCCCTGGCGTAATTAAAATTTGCGACAGTTGAAAATTATTTTGTGAGAAATTTACTATAGAAAAGCCAATCCCTGGCGTAATTAAAATTTGCGACAGTAAAAAATTATTTTTTGAATAATTTACTATAAAAAAGGCAATCCCTGGCGTAATTAAAATTTGCGACAGTTGAAAAATATTTTTTGCAAAATTTACTATAGAAAAGGCAATCCCTGGCACACTTAAAATTTGCGACAGTATAAAATTATTTTTTGAATAATTTACTATAGAAAAGGCAATCCCTGGAGCAATTAAAACTTGCGATAGTAAAAAATTATTTTTTGAATAATTTACTGTAGAAAAGGCAATCCCTGGGGCAATTAAAATTTGCGACAGTATAAAATTATTTTTTGAATAATTTACTATAGAAAAGGCAATTCCTGGCGCAATTAATATTTGCGACAGTAAAAAATTATTTTTTGAATAATTTACTATAGAAAAGGCAATCCCTGGCGTAATTAAAATTTGCGACAGTAGAAAATTATTTTTTGAATAATTAACTATAGAAAAGGCAATCCCTGGCGCAATTAAAATTTGCGACAGTAAAAAATTATTTTTTGAATAATTTACTATAGAAAAGGCAATCCCTGGCGTAATTAAAATTTGCGACATTTGAAAATTATTTTGTGAGAAATTTACTATAGAAAAGCCAATCCCTGGCGTAATTAAAATTTGCGACAGTTGAAAATTATTTTTTGAATAATTTACTATAGAACAGGCAATCCCTGGCGTATTTAAAATTTGCGACAGTAAGAAATTAATTTGTGAGAAATTTACTATTTAAAAGGCAATCCCTGGCGTAATTAAAATTTGCGATAGTATAAAATTATTTTTTGAATAATTTACTATAGAAAAGGCAATCCCTGGCGTAATTAAAATTTGCGACAGTAGAAAATTATTTTTTGAATAATTTACTATAGAAAAGGCAATCCCTGGCGTAATTAAAATTTGCGACAGTAGAAAATTAATTTTTGAAAAATTTACTATATAAAAGGCAATCCCTGGCGCACTTAAAATTTGCGACAGTAGAAAATTATTTTTTGAATAATTTACTATAGAAAAGGCAATCCCTGGCGTAATTAAAATTTGCGACAGAAAAACATTTTTTTTTGAATAATTTACTATAGAAAAGGCAATCCCTGGCGTAATTAAAATTTGCGACAGTAGAAAATTATTTTTTGAATAATTTACTATAGAAAAGGCAATCCCTGGCGTAATTAAAATTTGCGACAGTAGAAAATTAATTTTTAAAAAATTTACTATATAAAAGGCAATCCCTGGCGCAATTAAAATTTGCGACAGTATAAAATTATTTTTTGAATAATTTACTATATAAAAGGCAATCCCTGGCGCAATTAAAATTTGCGACAGTAGAAAATTATTTTTTGAAAAATTTACTATAGAAAAGGCAATCCCTGGCGTAATTAAAACTTGCGATAGTAAAAAATTATTTTTTGAAAAATTTACTATAGAAAAGGCAATCCCTGGCGTAATTAAAACTTGCGATAGTAAAAAATTATTTTTTGAATAATTTACTATAGAAAAGGCAATCCCTGGCGTAGTTAAAATTTGCGACAGTTGAAAATTATTTTTTGAATAATTTACTATAGAAAAGGCAATCCCTGGCGTAATTAAAATTTGCGACAGTAGAAAATTATTTTTTGAATAATTTACTATATAAAAGGCAATCCCTGGCCCAATTAAAATTTGCGACAGTTGAAAATTATTTTTTGAATAATTTACTATAGAAAAGGCAATCCCTGGCGTAATTAAAATTTGCGGCAGTAGAAAATTATTTTTTGAATAATTTACTATAGAAAAGGCAATCCCTGGCGTAATTAAAATTTGCGACGGTAGAAAATTATTTTTTGAATAATTTACTATAGAAAAGGCAATCCCTGGCGCAATTTAAAATTTGCGACAGTAAAAAATTATTTTTTGAATAATTTACTATAGAAAAGGCAATCCCTGGCGTAATTAAAATTTGCGACAGTTGAAAATTATTTTGTGAGAAATTTACTATAGAAAAGCCAATCCCTGGCGTAATTAAAATTTGCGACAGTTGAAAATTATTTTTTGAAAAATTTACTATAGAACAGGCAATCCCTGGCCTATTTAAAATTTGCGACAGTAAGAAAATAATTTGTGAGAAATTTACTATTTAAAAGGCAATCCCTGGCGTAATTAAAATTTGCGATAGTATAAAATTATTTTTTGAATAATTTACTATAGAAAAGGCAATCCCTGGCGTAATTAAAGTTTGCGACAGTTGAAAATTATTTTTTGAATAATTTACTATAGAAAAGGCAATCCCTGGCGTAATTAAAATTTGCGACAGTAAAAAATTATTTTTTGAATAATTTACTATAGCAAAGGCAATCCCTGGCGCAATTGAAGTTTGCGACAGTTAAAATTATTTTTTGAATAATTTACTGTAGAAAAGGCAATCCCTGGCGCAATTAAAATTTGCGACAGTATAACATTTTTTTTTGAAAAATTTACTGTAGAAAAGGCAATCCCAGGCGCAATTAAAATTTGCGACAGTATAAAATTTTTTTTTTGAAAAATTTACTGTAGAAAAGGCAATCCCTGGCGCAATTAAAATTTGCGACAGTAAAAAATTATTTTTTGAATAATTTACTATAGAAAAGGCAATCCCTGGCGTAATTAAAATTTGCGACAGTAGAAAATTATTTTTTGAATAATTTACTATAGAAAAGGCAATCCCTGGCGTAATTAAAATTTGCGACAGTAGAAAATTAATTTTTGAAAAATTTACTATATAAAAGGCAATCCCTGGCGTATTTAAAATTTGCGACAGTATAAAATTATTTTTTGAATAATTTACTATAGAAAAGGCAATCCCTGGCGCAATTAAAATTTGCGACAGTATAAAATTATTTTTTGAATAATTTACTATATAAAAGGCAATCCCTGGCGCAATTAAAATTTGCGACAGTAGAAAATTATTTTTTGAAAAATTTACTATAGAAAAGGCAATCCCTGGCGCAATTAAAATTTGCGACAGTAAAAAATTATTTTTTGAATAATTTACTATAGAAAAGGCAATCCCTGGCGTAATTAAAATTTGCGACATTTGAAAATTATTTTTTGAATAATTTACTATAGAAAAGGCAATCCCTGGCGTAATTAAAATTTGCGACAGTAAAAAATTATTTTTTGAATAATTTACTATAGCAAAGGCAATCCCTGGAGCAATTGAAGTTTGCGACAGTTAAAATTATTTTTTGAATAATTTACTATAGAAAAGCCAATCCCTGGCGTAATTAAAATTTGCGACAGTTGAAAATAATTTTTTGAATAATTTACTATAGAACAGGCAATCCCTGGCGTATTTAAAATTTGCGACAGTAAGAAATTAATTTGTGAGAAATTTACTATTTAAAAGGCAATCCCTGGCGTAATTAAAATTTGCGATAGTATAAAATTATTTTTTGAATAATTGACTATAGAAAAGGCAATCCCTGGCGTAATTAAAATTTGCGACAGTATAAAATTATTTTTTGAATAATTTACTATAGAAAAGGCATTCCCTGGCGTAATTAAAATTTGCGACAGTAGAAAATTATTTTTTGAATAATTTACTATAGAAAAGGCAATCCCTGGCGCAATTAAAATTTGCGACAGTAAAAAATTATTTTTTGAATAATTTACTATAGAAAAGGCAATCCCTGGCGTAATTAAAATTTGCGACACTTGAAAATTATTTTGTGAGAAATTTACTATAGAAAAGCCAATCCCTGGCGTAATTAAAATTTGCGACAGTTGAAAATTATTTTTTGAATAATTTACTATAGAACAGGCAATCCCTGGCGTATTTAAAATTTGCGACAGTAAGAAATTAATTTGTGAGAAATTTACTATTTAAAACGCAATCCCTGGCGTAATTAAAATTTGCGATAGTATAAAATTATTTTTTGAATAATTTACTATAGAAAAGGCAATACCTGGCGTAATTAAAATTTGCGACAGTAGAAAATTATTTTTTGAATAATTTACTATAGAAAAGGCAATCCCTGGCGTAATTAAAATTTGCGACAGTAGAAAATTAATTTTTGAAAATTTTACTATATAAAAGGCAATCCCTGGCGCACTTAAAATTTGCGACAGTAGAAAATTATTTTTTGAATAATTTACTATAGAAAAGGCAATCCCTGGCGTAATTAAAATTTGCGACAGTAAAAAATTATTTTTTGAATAATTTACTATAGAAAAGGCAATCCCTGGCGTAATTAAAATTTGCGACAGTTGAAAATTATTTTTTGCAAAATTTACTATAGAAAAGGCAATCCCTGGCGCACTTAAAATTTGCGACAGTATAAAATTATTTTTTGAATAATTTACTATAGAAAAGGCAATCCCTGGAGCAATTAAAACTTGCGATAGTAAAAAATTATTTTTTGAATAATTTACTGTAGAAAAGGCAATCCCTGGGGCAATTAAAATTTGCGACAGTATAAAATTATTTTTTGAATAATTTACTATAGAAAAGGCAATCCCTGGCGCAATTAAAATTTGCGACAGTAAAAAATTATTTTTTGAATAATTTACTATAGAAAAGGCAATCCCTGGCGTAATTAAAATTTGCGACAGTTGAAAATTATTTTGTGAGAAATTTACTATAGAAAAGCCAATCCCTGGCGTAATTAAAATTTGCGACAGTTGAAAATTATTTTTTGAATAATTTACTATAGAACAGGCAATCCCTGGCGTATTTAAAATTTGCGACAGTAAGAAATTAATTTGTGAGAAATTTACTATTTAAAAGGCAATCCCTGGCGTAATTAAAATTTGCGATAGTATAAAAATAATTTTTTGAATAATTTACTATAGAAAAGGCAATCCCTGGCGTAATTAAAATTTGCGACAGTAGAAAATTATTTTTTGAATAATTTACTATAGAAAAGGCAATCCCTGGCGTAATTAAAATTTGCGACAGTAGAAAATTATTTTTTGATAATTTACTATATAAAAGGCAATCCCTGGCGCAATTAAAATTTGCGACAGTTGAAAATTATTTTTTGAATAATTTACTATAGAAAAGGCAATCCCTGGCGTAATTAAAATTTGCGACAGTAAAAAATTATTTTTTGAATAATTTACTATAGAAAAGGCAATCCCTGGCGTAATTAAAATTTGCGACAGTTGAAAATTATTTTTTGCAAAATTTACTATAGAAAAGGCAATCCCTGGCGCACTTAAAATTTGCGACAGTATAAAATTATTTTTTGAATAATTTACTATAGAAAAGGCAATCCCTGGAGCAATTAAAACTTGCGATAGTAAAAAATTATTTTTTGAATAATTTACTGTAGAAAAGGCAATCCCTGGGGTAATTAAAATTTGCGACAGTATAAAATTATTTTTTGAATAATTTACTATAGAAAAGGCAATCCCTGGCGCAATTAAAATTTGCGACAGTAAAAAATTATTTTTTGAATAATTTACTATAGAAAAGGCAATCCCTGGCGTAATTAAAATTTGCGACAGTTGAAAATTATTTTGTGAGAAATTTACTATAGAAAAGCCAATCCCTGGCGTAATTAAAATTTGCGACAGTTGAAAATTATTTTTTGAATAATTTACTATAGAACAGGCAATCCCTGGCGTATTTAAAATTTGCGACAGTAAGAAATTAATTTGTGAGAAATTTACTATTTAAAAGGCAATCCCTGGCGTAATTAAAATTTGCGATAGTATAAAATTATTTTTTGAATAATTTACTATAGAAAAGGCAATCCCTGGCGTAATTAAAATTTGCGACAGTAGAAAATTATTTTTTGAATAATTTACTATAGAAAAGGCAATCCCTGGCGTAATTAAAATTTGCGACAGTAGAAAATTAATTTTTGAAAAATTTACTATATAAAAGGCAATCCCTGGCGTAATTAAAATTTGCGACAGTAGAAAATTATTTTTTGAATAATCTACTATAGAAAAGGCAATCCCTGGCGTAATTAAAATTTGCGACAGTAGAAAATTAATTTTTGAAAAATTTACTATATAAAAGGCAATCCCTGGCGCACTTAAAATTTGCGACAGTAGAAAATTATTTTTTGAATAATTTACTATAGAAAAGGCAATCCCTGGCGTAATTAAAATTTGCGACAGTAGAAAACTATTTTTTGAATAATTTACTATAGAAAAGCCAATCCCTGGCGTAATTAAAATTTGCAACAGTTGAAAATTATTTTTTGAATAATTTACTATAGAACAGGCAATCCCTGGCGTATTTAAAATTTGCGAAAGTAAGAAATTAATTTGTGAGAAATTTACTATTAAAAAGGCAATCCCTGGCGTAATTAAAATTTGCGATAGTATAAAATTATTTTTTGAATAATTTACTATAGAAAAGGCAATCCCTGGCGTAATTAAAATTTGCGACAGTAGAAAATTATTTTTTGAATAATTTACTATAGAAAAGGCAATCCCTGGCGTAATTAAAATTTGCGACAGTAGAAAATTAATTTTTGAAAAATTTACTATATAAAAGGCAATCCCTGGCGCACTTAAAATTTGCGACAGTAGAAAATTATTTTTTGAATAATTTACTATAGAAAAGGCAATCCCTGGCGTAATTAAAATTTGCGACAGTAGAAAATTATTTTTTGAATAATTTACTATAGAAAAGGCAACCCCTGGGATATTTAAAATTTGCGACAGTAGAAAATTATTTTTTGAATAATTTACTATAGAAAAGGCAATCCCTGGCGTAATTAAAATTTGCGACAGTAGAAAATTATTTTTTGAATAATTTACTATAGAAAAGGCAATCCCTGGCGTAATTAAAATTTGCGACAGTAGAAAATTATTTTTTGAATAATTTACTATAGAAAAGGCAATCCCTGGGATATTTAAAATATGCGACAGTAGAAAATTATTTTTTGAATAATTTACTATAGAAAAGGCAATCCCTGGGATATTTAAAATTTGCGACAGTAGAAAATTATTTTTTGAATAATTTACTATAGAAAAGGCAATCCCTGGGATATTTAAAATTTGCGACAGTAGAAAATTATTTTTTGAATAATTTACTATAGAAAAGGCAATCCCTGGCGTAATTAAAATTTGCGACAGTAGAAAATTATTTTTTGAATAATTTACTATAGAAAAGGCAATCCCTGGCGTAATTAAAATTAATTTGCGGCAGTAGAAAATTAATTTTTGAAAAATTTACTATATAAAAGGCAATCCCTGGCGCACTTAAAATTTGCGACAGTAGAAAATTATTTTTTGAATAATTTACTATAGAAAAGGCAATCCCTGGCGTAATTAAAATTTGCGACAGTAGAAAATTATTTTTTGAATAATTTACTATAGAAAAGGCAATCCCTGGGATATTTAAAATTTGCGACAGTAGAAAATTATTTTTTGAATAATTTACTATAGAAAAGGCAATCCCTGGCGTAATTAAAATTTGCGACAGTATAAAATTATTTTTTGAATAATTTACTATAGAAAAGGCAATCCCTGGCGCAATTAAAATTTGCGACAGTACAAAATTATTTTTTGAATAATTTACTATAGAAAAGGCAATCCCTGGCGCAATTAAAATTTGCGACAGTATAAAATTATTTTTTGAATAATTTACTGTAGAAAAGGCAATCCCTGGCGCAATTACAATTTGCGACAGTAAAAAATTATTTTTTGAATAATTTACTATAGAAAAGGCAATCCCTGGCGTAATTAAAATTTGCGACAGTTGAAAATTATTTTTTGAATAATTTACTATAGAAAAGGCAATCCCTGGCGTAATTAAAATTTGCGACAGTAAAAAATTATTTTTTGAATAATTTACTATAGAAAAGGCAATCCCTGGCGTAATTAAAATTTGCGACAGTTGAAAATTATTTTTTGAATAATTTACTATAGAAAAGGCAATCCCTGGCGTAATTAAAATTTGCGACAGTAAAAAATTATTTTTTGAATAATTTACTATAGCAAAGGCAATCCCTGGCGCAATTGAAGTTTGCGACAGTTAAAATTATTTTTTGAATAATTTACTATAGAAAAGGCAATCCCTGGCGTAATTAAAATTTGCGACAGTAGAAAACTATTTTTTGAATAATTTACTATAGAAAAGCCAATCCCTGGCGTAATTAAAATTTGCAACAGTTGAAAATTATTTTTTGAATAATTTACTATAGAACAGGCAATCCCTGGCGTATTTAAAATTTGCGAAAGTAAGAAATTAATTTGTGAGAAATTTACTATTTAAAAGGCAATCCCTGGCGTAATTAAAATTTGCGATAGTATAAAATTATTTTTTGAATAATTTACTATAGAAAAGGCAATCCCTGGCGTAATTAAAATTTGCGACAGTAGAAAATTATTTTTTGAATAATTTACTATAGAAAAGGCAATCCCTGGCGTAATTAAAATTTGCGACAGTAGAAAATTAATTTTTGAAAAATTTACTATATAAAAGGCAATCCCTGGCGCACTTAAAATTTGCGACAGTAGAAAATTATTTTTTGAATAATTTACTATAGAAAAGGCAATCCCTGGCGTAATTAAAATTTGCGACAGTAGAAAATTATTTTTTGAATAATTTACTATAGAAAAGGCAACCCCTGGGATATTTAAAATTTGCGACAGTAGAAAATTATTTTTTGAATAATTTACTATAGAAAAGGCAATCCCTGGCGTAATTAAAATTTGCGACAGTAGAAAATTATTTTTTGAATAATTTACTATAGAAAAGGCAATCCCTGGCGTAATTAAAATTTGCGACAGTAGAAAATTATTTTTTGAATAATTTACTATAGAAAAGGCAATCCCTGGGATATTTAAAATATGCGACAGTAGAAAATTATTTTTTGAATAATTTACTATAGAAAAGGCAAACCCTGGGATATTTAAAATTTGCGACAGTAGAAAATTATTTTTTGAATAATTTACTATAGAAAAGGCAATCCCTGGGATATTTAAAATTTGCGACAGTAGAAAATTATTTTTTGAATAATTTACTATAGAAAAGGCAATCCCTGGCGTAATTAAAATTTGCGACAGTAGAAAATTATTTTTTGAATAATTTACTATAGAAAAGGCAATCCCTGGCGTAATTAAAATTAATTTGCGACAGTAGAAAATTAATTTTTGAAAAATTTACTATATAAAAGGCAATCCCTGGCGCACTTAAAATTTGCGACAGTAGAAAATTATTTTTTGAATAATTTACTATAGAAAAGGCAATCCCTGGCGTAATTAAAATTTGCGACAGTAGAAAATTATTTTTTGAATAATTTACTATAGAAAAGGCAATCCCTGGGATATTTAAAATTTGCGACAGTAGAAAATTATTTTTTGAATAATTTACTATAGAAAAGGCAATCCCTGGCGTAATTAAAATTTGCGACAGTATAAAATTATTTTTTGAATAATTTACTATAGAAAAGGCAATCCCTGGCGCAATTAAAATTTGCGACAGTACAAAATTATTTTTTGAATAATTTACTATAGAAAAGGCAATCCCTGGCGCAATTAAAATTTGCGACAGTATAAAATTATTTTTTGAATAATTTACTGTAGAAAAGGCAATCCCTGGCGCAATTACAATTTGCGACAGTAAAAAATTATTTTTTGAATAATTTACTATAGAAAAGGCAATCCCTGGCGTAATTAAAATTTGCGACAGTTGAAAATTATTTTTTGAATAATTTACTATAGAAAAGGCAATCCCTGGCGTAATTAAAATTTGCGACAGTAAAAAATTATTTTTTGAATAATTTACTATAGCAAAGGCAATCCCTGGCGCAATTGAAGTTTGCGACAGTTAAAATTATTTTTTGAATAATTTACTGTAGAAAAGGCAATCCCTGGCGCAATTAAAATTTGCGACAGTATAACATTTTTTTTTGAAAAATTTACTGTAGAAAAGGCAATCCCAGGCGCAATTAAAATTTGCGACAGTATAACATTTTTTTTTTGAAAAATTTACTGTAGAAAAGGCAATCCCTGGCGCAATTAAAATTTGCGACAGTAGAAAATTATTTTTAGAATAATTTACTATAGAAAAGGCAATCCCTGGCGCAATTAAAATTTGCCACAGTTAAAATTATATTTTGAATAATTTACTATAGAAAAGGCAATCCCTGGCGTAATTAAAATTTGCGACAGTAAAAAATTATTTTTTGAAAAATTTACTGTAGAAAAGGCAATCCCTGGCGCAATTAAAATTTGCGACAGTATAACATTTTTTTTTGAAAAATTTACTGTAGAAAAGGCAATCCCTGGCGCAATTAAAATTTGCGACAGTAGAAAATTATTTTTTGAATAATTTACTATAGAAAAGGCAATCCCTGGCGCAATTAAAATTTGCGACAGTTAAAATTATTTTTTGAATAATTTACTATAGAAAAGGCAATCCCTGGCGTAATTAAAATTTGCGACAGTAAAAAATTATTTTTTGAATAATTTACTATAGAAAAGGCAATCCCTGGCGTAGTTAAAATTTACGACAGTAAAAAATTATTTTTTGAATAATTTACTATAGCAAAGGCAATCCCTGGCGCAATTGAAATTTGCGACAGTTAAAATTATTTTTTGAATAATTTACTGTAGAAAAGGCAATCCCTGGCGCAATTAAAATTTGCGACAGTATAACATTTTTTTTGAAAAATTTACTGTAGAAAAGGCAATCCCTGGCGCAATTAAAATTTGCGACAGTATAACATTTTTTTTTGAAAAATTTACTGTAGAAAAGGCAATCCCTGGCGCAATTAAAATTTGCGACAGTATAAAATTATTTTTTGAAAAATTTACTGTAGAAAAGGTAATCCCTGGCGCAATTAAAATTTGCGACAGTAGAAAATTATTTTTTGAATAATATACTATAGAAAAGGCAATCCCTGGCGCAATTAAAATTTGCGACAGTAGAAAATTATTTTTTGAATAATTTACTATAGAAAAGGCAATCCCTGGGATATTTAAAATTTGCGACAGTAGAAAATTATTTTTTGAATAATTTACTATAGAAAAGGTAATCCCTGGGATATTTAAAATTTGCGACAGTAGAAAATTATTTTTTGAATAATTTACTATAGAAAAGGCAATCCCTGGGATATTTAAAATTTGCGACAGTAGAAAATTATTTTTTGAATAATTTACTATAGAAAAGGCAATCCCAGGCGTAATTAAAATTTGCGACAGTAGAAAATTATTTTTTGAATAATTTACTATAGAAAAGGCAATCCCTGGCGTAATTAAAATTTGCGACAGTAGAAAATTATTTTTTGAATCATTTACTATAGAAAAGGCAATCCCTGGGATATTTAAAATTTGCGACAGTAGAAAATTATTTTTTGAATAATTTACTATAGAAAAGGCAATCCCTGGGATATTTAAAATTTGCGACAGTAGAAAATTATTTTTTGAATAATTTACTATAGAAAAGGCAATCCCTGGGATATTTAAAATTTGCGACAGTAGAAAATTATTTTTTGAATAATTTACTATAGAAAAGGCAATCCCTGGCGTAATTAAAATTTGCGACAGTATAAAATTATTTTTTGAATAATTTACTATAGAAAAGGCAATCCCTGGCGCAATTAAAATTTGCGACAGTACAAAATTATTTTTTGAATAATTTACTATAGAAAAGGCAATCCCTGGCATAATTAAAATTTGCGACAGTATAAAATTATTTTTTGAATAATTTACTGTAGAAAAGGCAATCCCTGGCGCAATTAAAATTTGCGACAGTATAAAATTATTTTTTGAAAAATTTACTGTAGAAAAGGCAATCCCTGGCGCAATTAAAATTTGCGACAGTAGAAAATTATTTTTTGAATAATTTACTATAGAAAAGGCAATCCCTGGCGCAATTAAAATTTGCGACAGTTAAAATTATTTTTTGAATAATTTACTATAGAAAAGGCAATCCCTGGGATATTTAAAATTTGCGACAGTAAAAAATTATTTTTTGAATAATTTACTATAGAAAAGGCAATCCCTGGGATATTTAAAATTTGCGACAGTAAAAAATTATTTTTTGAATAATTTACTATAGAAAAGGCAATCCCTGGCGTAATTAAAATTTGCGACAGTTGAAAATTATTTTTTGAATAATTTACTATAGAAAAGACAATCCCTGGCGCAATTAAAATTTGCGACAGTAAAAAATTATTTTTTGAATAATTTACTATAGCAAAGGCAATCCCTGGCGCAATTGAAGTTTGCGACAGTTAAAATTATTTTTTGAATAATTTACTGTAGAAAAGGCAATCCCTGGCGCAATTAAAATTTGCGACAGTATAACATTTTTTTTTGAAAATTTACTGTAGAAAAGGCAATCCCTGGCGCAATTAAAATTTGCGACAGTAGAAAATTATTTTTTGAATAATTTACTATAGAAAAGGCAATCCCTGGCGCAATTAAAATTTGCCACAGTTAAAATTATTTTTTGAATAATTTACTATAGAAAAGGCAATCCCTGGCGTAATTAAAATTTGCGACAGTAGAAAATTATTTTTTGAATAATTTACTATAGAAAAGGCATTCCCTGGGATATTTAAAATTTGCGACAGTATAACATTTTTTTTTGAAAAATTTACTGTAGAAAAGGCAATCCCTGGCGCAATTAAAATTTGCGACAGTAGAAAATTATTTTTAGAATAATTTACTATAGAAAAGGCAATCCCTGGCGCAATTAAAATTTGCCACAGTTAAAATTATATTTTGAATAATTTACTATAGAAAAGGCAATCCCTGGCGTAATTAAAATTTGCGACAGTTGAAAATTATTTTTTGAATAATTTACTATAGAAAAGACAATCCCTGGCGCAATTAAAATTTGCGACAGTAGAAAATTATTTTTTGAATAATTTACTGTAGAAAAGGCAATCCCTGGCGCAATTAAAATTTGCGACAGTATAAAATTATTTTTTGAATAATTTACTATAGAAAAGGCAATCCCTGGCGCAATTACAATTTGCGAGAGTAAAAAATTATTTTTTGAATAATTTACTATAGAAAAGGCAATCCCTGGCGTAATTAAAATTTGCGACAGTTGAAAATTATTTTTTGAATAATTTACTATAGAAAAGGCAATCCCTGGCGTAATTAAAATTTGCGACAGTAAAAAATTATTTTTTGAATAATTTACTATAGCAAAGGCAATCCCTGGCGCAATTGAAGTTTGCGACAGTTATAATTATTTTTTGAATAATTTACTGTAGAAAAGGCAATACCTGGCGCAATTAAAATTTGCGACAGTATAACATTTTTTTTTGAAAAATTTACTGTAGAAAAGGCAATCCCTGGCGCAATTAAAATTTGCGACAGTATAACATTTTTTTTTGAAAAATTTACTGTAGAAAAGGCAATCCCTGGCGCAATTAAAATTTGCGACAGTAGAAAATTATTTTTTGAATAATTTACTATAGAAAAGGCAATCCCTGGCGCAATTAAAATTTGCCACAGTTAAAATTATTTTTTGAATAATTTACTATAGAAAGGGCAATCCCTGGCGTAATTAAAATTTGCGACAGTAAAAAATTATTTTTTGAAAAATTTACTGTAGAAAAGGCAATCCCTGGCGCAATTAAAATTTGCGACAGTATAACATTTTTTTTTTTGAAAAATTTACTGTAGAAAAGGCAATCCCTGGCGCAATTAAAATTTGCGACAGTAGAAAATTATTTTTTGAATAATTTACTATAGAAAAGGCAATCCCTGGCGTAATTAAAATTTGCGACAGTTAAAATTATTTTTTGAATAATTTACTATAGAAAAGGCAATTCCTGGCGTAATTAAAATTTGCGACAGTAAAAAATTATTTTTTGAATAATTTACTATAGAAAAGGCAATCCCTGGCGTAGTTAAAATTTGCGACAGTAAAAAATTATTTTTTGAATAATTTACTATAGCAAAGGCAATCCCTGGCGCAATTGAAATTTGCGACAGTTAAAATTATTTTTTGAATAATTTACTGTAGAAAAGGCAATCCCTGGCGCAATTAAAATTTGCGACAGTATAACATTTTTTTTTGAAAAATTTACTGTAGAAAATGCAATCCCTGGCGCAATTAAAATTTGCGACAGTATAACATTTTTTTTTGAAAAATTTACTGTAGAAAAGGCAATCCCTGGCGAATTAAAATTTGCGACAGTAGAAAATTATTTTTTGAATAATTTACTATAGAAAAGGCAATCCCTGGCGCAATTAAAATTTGCGACAGTTAAAATTATTTTTTGAATAATTTACTATAGAAAAGGCAATCCCTGGCGTAATTAAAATTTGCGACAGTAAAAAATTATTTTTTGAAAAATTTACTGTAGAAAAGGCAATCCCTGGCGCAATTAAAATTTGCGACAGTATAACATTTTTTTTTGAAAAATTTACTGTAGAAAAGGCAATCCCTGGCGCAATTAAAATTTGCGACAGTAGAAAATTATTTTTTGAATAATTTACTATAGAAAAGGCAATCCGTGGCGGAATTAAAATTTGCGACATTTAAAATTATTTTTTGAATAATTTACTATAGAAAAGGCAATCCCTGGCGTAATTAAAATTTGCGACAGTAAAAAATTATTTTTTGAATAATTTACTATAGAAAAGGCAATCCCTGGCGCAATTAAAATTTGCGACAGTAGAAAATTATTTTTTGAATAATTTACTATAGAAAAGGCAATCCCTGGCGCAATTAAAATTTGCGACAGTAAAAAATTATTTTTTGAAAAATTTACTATAGAAAAGGCAATCCCTGGCGGATTTGAAATTTGCGACAGTAGAAAATTATTTTTTGAATAATTTACTATAGAAAAGGCAATCCCTGGCGTAATTAAAATTTGCGACAGTAAAAAATTATTTTTTGAATAATTTACTATAGAAAAGGCAATCCCTGGCGTAATTAAAATTTGCGACAGTTGAAAATTATTTTTTGAATAATTTACTATAGAAAAGGCAATCCCTGGCGTAATTAAAATTTGCGACAGTAGAAAATTATTTTTTGAATAATTTACTATAGAAAAGGCAATCCCTGGCGTAATTAAAATTTGCGACAGTAAAAAATTATTTTTTGAATAATTTACTATAGAAAAGGCAATCCCTGGCGCAATCAAAATTTGCAACAGTTGAAAATTATTTTTTGAATAATTTACTATAGAAAAGGCAATCCCTGGCGTATTTAAAATTAGCGACAGTAAAAAATTATTTTTTGAATAATTTACTATAGAAAAGGCAATCCCTGGCGCAATTAAAATTTGCGACAGTAGAAAATTATTTTTTGAATAATTTACTATAGAAAAGGCAATCCCTGGCGCAATTAAAATTTGCGACAGTTGAAAATTATTTTTTGAATAATTTACTATAGAAAAGGCAATCCCTGGCGTAATTAAAATTTGCGACAGTAAAAAATTATTTTTTGAATAATTTACTATAGAAAAGGCAATCCTTGGCCCAATTAAAATTTGCGACAGTAGAAAATTATTTTTTGAATAATTTACTATAGAAAAGGCAATCCCTGGCGCACTTAAAATTTGCGAGAGTAAAAAATTATTTTTTGAATAATTTACTATAGAAAAGGCAATCCCTGGCGCAATTAAAATTTGCGACAGTTGAAAATTATTTTTTGAATAATTTACTATAGAAAAGGCAATCCCTGGCGTAATTAAAATTTGCGACAGTAGAAAATTATTTTTTGAATAATTTACTGTAGAAAAGGCAATCCCTGGCGCAATTAAAATTTGCGACAGTAGAAAATTATTTTTTGAATAATTTACTATAGAAAAGGCAATCCCTGGCGCAATTAAAATTTGCGACAGTTAAAATTATTTTTTGAATAATTTACTATAGAAAAGGCAATCCCTGGCGTAATTAAAATTTGCGACAGTAAAAAATTATTTTTTGAATAATTTACTATAGAAAAGGCAATCCCTGGCGTAGTTAAAATTTGCGACAGTAAAAAATTATTTTTTGAATAATTTACTATAGCAAAGGCAATCCCTGGCGCAATTGAAATTTACGACAGTTAAAATTATTTTTTGAATAATTTACTGTAGAAAAGGCAATCCCTGGCGCAATTAAAATTTGCGACAGTATAACATTTTTTTTTGAAAAATTTACTGTAGAAAAGGCAATCCCTGGCGCAATTAAAATTTGCGACAGTATAACATTTTTTTTTGAAAAATTTACTGTAGAAAAGGCAATCCCTGGCGCAATTAAAATTTGCGACAGTAGAAAATTATTTTTTGAATAATTTACTATAGAAAAGGCAATCCCTGGCGCAATTAAAATTTGCGACAGTTAAAATTATTTTTTGAATAATTTACTATAGAAAAGGCAATCCCTGGCGTAATTAAAATTTGCGACAGTAAAAAATTATTTTTTGAAAAATTTACTGTAGAAAAGGCAATCCCTGGCGCAATTAAAATTTGCGACAGTATAACATTTTTTTTTGAAAAATTTACTGTAGAAAAGGCAATCCCTGGCGCAATTAAAATTTGCGACAGTAGAAAATTATTTTTTGAATAATTTACTATAGAAAAGGCAATCCGTGGCGCAATTAAAATTTGCGACAGTTAAAATTATTTTTTGAATAATTTAGTATAGAAAAGGCAATCCCTGGCGTAATTAAAATTTGCGACAGTAAAAAATTATTTTTTGAATAATTTACTATAGAAAAGGCAATCCCTGGCGCAATTAAAATTTGCGACAGTAGAAAATTATTTTTTGAATAATTTACTATAGAAAAGGCAATCCCTGGCGCAATTAAAATTTGCGACAGTAAAAAATTATTTTTTGAAAAATTTACTATAGAAAAGGCAATCCCTGGCGGATTTGAAATTTGCGACAGTAGAAAATTATTTTTTGAATAATTTACTATAGAAAAGGCAATCCCTGGCGTAATTAAAATTTGCGACAGTAAAAAATTATTTTTTGAATAATTTACTATAGAAAAGGCAATCCCTGGCGTAATTAAAATTTGCGACAGTTGAAAATTATTTTTTGAATAATTTACTATAGAAAAGGCAATCCCTGGCGTAATTAAAATTTGCGACAGTAGAAAATTATTTTTTGAATAATTTACTATAGAAAAGGCAATCCCTGGCGTAATTAAAATTTGCGACAGTAAAAAATTATTTTTTGAATAATTTACTATAGAAAAGGCAATCCCTGGCGCAATTAAAATTTGCAACAGTTGAAAATTATTTTTTGAATAATTTACTATAGAAAAGGCAATCCCTGGCGTATTTAAAATTAGCGACAGTAAAAAATTATTTTTTGAATAATTTACTATAGAAAAGGCAATCCCTGGCGCAATTAAAATTTGCGACAGTAGAAAATTATTTTTTGAATAATTTACTATAGAAAAGGCAATCCCTAGCGCAATTAAAATTTGCGACAGTTGAAAATTATTTTTTGAATAATTTACTATAGAAAAGGCAATCCCTGGCGCAATTAAAATTTGCGACAGTTAAAATTATTTTTTGAATAATTTACTATAGAAAAGGCAATCCCTGGCGTAATTAAAATTTGCGACAGTAAAAAATTATTTTTTGAAAAATTTACTGTAGAAAAGGCAATCCCTGGCGCAATTAAAATTTGCGACAGTATAACATTTTTTTTTGAAAAATTTACTGTAGAAAAGGCAATCCCTGGCGCAATTAAAATTTGCGACAGTAGAAAATTATTTTTTGAATAATTTACTATAGAAAAGGCAATCCGTGGCGCAATTAAAATTTGCGACAGTTAAAATTATTTTTTCAATAATTTACTATAGAAAAGGCAATCCCTGGCGTAATTAAAATTTGCGACAGTAAAAAATTATTTTTTGAATAATTTACTATAGAAAAGGCAATCCCTGGCGCAATTAAAATTTGCGACAGTAGAAAATTATTTTTTGAATAATTTACTATAGAAAAGGCAATCCCTGGCGCAATTAAAATTTGCGACAGTAAAAAATTATTTTTTGAAAAATTTACTATAGAAAAGGCAATCCCTGGCGGATTTGAAATTTGCGACAGTAGAAAATTATTTTTTGAATAATTTACTATAGAAAAGGCAATCCCTGGCGTAATTAAAATTTGCGACAGTAAAAAATTATTTTTTGAATAATTTACTATAGAAAAGGCAATCCCTGGCGTAATTAAAATTTGCGACAGTTGAAAATTATTTTTTGAATAATTTACTATAGAAAAGGCAATCCCTGGCGTAATTAAAATTTGCGACAGTAGAAAATTATTTTTTGAATAATTTACTATAGAAAAGGCAATCCCTGGCGTAATTAAAATTTGCGACAGTAAAAAATTTTTTTTGAATAATTTACTATAGAAAAGGCAATCCCTGGCGCAATTAAAATTTGCAACAGTTGAAAATTATTTTTTGAATAATTTACTATAGAAAAGGCAATCCCTGGCGTATTTAAAATTAGCGACAGTAAAAAATTATTTTTTGAATAATTTACTATAGAAAAGGCAATCCCTGGCGCAATTAAAATTTGCGACAGTAGAAAATTATTTTTTGAATAATTTACTATAGAAAAGGCAATCCCTAGCGCAATTAAAATTTGCGACAGTAAAAAATTATTTTTTGAATAATTTACTATAGAAAAGGCAATCCCTGGCGCAATTAAAATTTGCGACAGTAGAAAATTATTTTTTGAATAATTTACTATAGAAAAGGCAATCCCTGGCGCAATTAAAATTTGCGACAGTAAAAAATTATTTTTTGAAAAATTTACTATAGAAAAGGCAATCCCTGGCGGATTTGAAATTTGCGACAGTAGAAAATTATTTTTTGAATAATTTACTATAGAAAAGGCAATCCCTGGCGTAATTAAAATTTGCGACAGTAAAAAATTATTTTTTGAATAATTTACTATAGAAAAGGCAATCCCTGGCGTAATTAAAATTTGCGACAGTTGAAAATTATTTTTTGAATAATTTACTATAGAAAAGGCAATCCCTGGCGTAATTAAAATTTGCGACAGTAGAAAATTATTTTTTGAACAATTTACTATAGAAAAGGCAATCCCTGGCGTAATTAAAATTTGCGACAGTAAAAAATTATTTTTTGAATAATTTACTATAGAAAAGGCAATCCCTGGCGCAATTAAAATTTGCAACAGTTGAAAATTATTTTTTGAATAATTTACTATAGAAAAGGCAATCCCTGGCGTATTTAAAATTAGCGACAGTAAAAAATTATTTTTTGAATAATTTACTATAGAAAAGGCAATCCCTGGCGCAATTAAAATTTGCGACAGTAGAAAATTATTTTTTGAATAATTTACTATAGAAAAGGCAATCCCTAGCGCAATTAAAATTTGCGACAGTTGAAAATTATTTTTTGAATAATTTACTATAGAAAAGGCAATCCCTGGCGTAATTAAAATTTGCGACAGTAAAAAATTATTTTTTGAATAATTTACTATAGAAAAGGCAATCCTTGGCCCAATTAAAATTTGCGACAGTAGAAAATTATTTTTTGAAAAATTTACTGTAGAAAAGGCAATCCCTGGCGCAATTAAAATTTGCGACAGTAGAAAATTATTTTTTGAATAATTTACTATAGAAAAGGCAATCCCTGGCGCAATTAAAATTTGCGACAGTTTAAAATTATTTTTTGAATAATTTACTATAGAAAAGGCAATCCCTGGCGTAATTAAAATTTGCGACAGTAAAAAATTATTTTTTGAATAATTTACTATAGAAAAGGCAATCCCTGGCGCAATTAAAATTTGCGACAGTAAAAAATTATTTTTTGAAAAATTTACTATAGAAAAGGCAATCCCTGGCGGATTTGAAATTTGCGACAGTAGAAAATTATTTTTTGAATAATTTACCATAGAAAAGGCAATCCCTGGCGTAATTAAAATTTGCGACAGTAAAAAATTATTTTTTGAAAAATTTACTATAGAAAAGGCAATCCCTGGCGCAATTAAAATTTGCGACAGTAAAAAATTATTTTTTGAAAAATTTACTATAGAAAAGGCAATCCCTGGCGGATTTGAAATTTGCGACAGTAGAAAATTATTTTTTGAATAATTTACTATAGAAAAGGCAATCCCTGGCGCAATTAAAATTTGCGACAGTTAAAATTATTTTTTGAATAATTTACTATAGAAAAGGCAATCCCTGGCGCAATTAAAATTTGCGACAGTAAAAAATTATTTTTTGAAAAATTTACTATAGAAAAGGCAATCCCTGGCGGATTTGAAATTTGCGACAGTAGAAAATTATTTTTTGAATAATTTACTATAGAAAAGGCAATCCCTGGCGCAATTAAAATTTGCGACAGTAAAAAATTATTTTTTGAAAAATTTACTATAGAAAAGGCAATCCCTGGCGGATTTGAAATTTGCGACAGTAGAAAATTATTTTTTGAATAATTTACTATAGAAAAGGCAATCCCTGGCGTAATTAAAATTTGCGACAGTAAAAAATTATTTTTTGAATAATTTACTATAGAAAAGGCAATCCCTGGCGTAATTAAAATTTGCGACAGTTGAAAATTATTTTTTGAATAATTTACTATAGAAAAGGCAATCCCTGGCGTAATTAAAATTTGCGACAGTAGAAAATTATTTTTTGAATAATTTACTATAGAAAAGGCAATCCCTGGCGTAATTAAAATTTGCGACAGTAAAAAATTATTTTTTGAATAATTTACTATAGAAAAGGCAATCCGTGGCGCAATTAAAATTTGCAACAGTTGAAAATTATTTTTTGAATAATTTACTATAGAAAAGGCAATCCCTGGCGTAATTAAAATTTGCGACAGTATATACATTTTTTTTTGAAAAATTTACTGTAGAAAAGGCAATCCCTGGCGGAATTAAAATTTGCGACAGTAGAAAATTATTTTTTGAATAATTTACTATAGAAAAGGCAATCCCTGGCGCAATTAAAATTTGCGACAGTTAAAATTATTTTTTGAATAATTTACTATAGAAAAGGCAATCCCTGGCGTAATTAAAATTTGCGACAGTAAAAAATTATTTTTTGAATAATTTACTATAGAAAAGGCAATCCCTGGCGCAATTAAAATTTGCGACAGTAAAAAATTATTTTTTGAAAAATTTACTATAGAAAAGGCAATCCCTGGCGGATTTGAAATTTGCGACAGTAGAAAATTATTTTTTGAATAATTTACTATAGAAAAGGCAATCCCTGGCGCAATTAAAATTTGCGACAGTAAAAAATTATTTTTTGAAAAATTTACTATAGAAAAGGCAATCCCTGGCGCAATTAAAATTTGCGACAGTTAAAATTATTTTTTGAATAATTTACTATAGAAAAGGCAATCCCTGGCGTAATTAAAATTTGCGACAGTATAACATTTTTTTTTGAAAAATTTACTGTAGAAAAGGCAATCCCTGGCGCAATTAAAATTTGCGACAGTAGAAAATTATTTTTTGAATAATTTACTATAGAAAAGGCAATCCCTGGCGCAATTAAAATTTGCGACAGTTAAAATTATTTTTTGAATAATTTACTATAGAAAAGGCAATCCCTGGCGTAATTAAAATTTGCGACAGTAAAAATTATTTTTTGAATAATTTACTATAGAAAAGGCAATCCCTGGCGCAATTAAAATTTGCGACAGTAAAAAATTATTTTTTGAAAAATTTACTATAGAAAAGGCAATCCCTGGCGGATTTGAAATTTGCGACAGTAGAAAATTATTTTTTGAATAATTTACTATAGAAAAGGCAATCCCTGGCGCAATTAAAATTTGCGACAGTAAAAAATTATTTTTTGAAAAATTTACTATAGAAAAGGCAATCCCTGGCGCAATTAAAATTTGCGACAGTAAAAAATTATTTTTTGAAAAATTTACTATAGAAAAGGCAATCCCTGGCGGATTTGAAATTTGCGACAGTAGAAAATTATTTTTTGAATAATTTACTATAGAAAAGGCAATCCCTGGCGCAATTAAAATTTGCGACAGTTAAAATTATTTTTTGAATAATTTACTATAGAAAAGGCAATCCCTGGCGCAATTAAAATATGCGACAGTAAAAAATTATTTTTTGAAAAATTTACTATAGAAAAGGCAATCCCTGGCGGATTTGAAATTTGCGACAGTAGAAAATTATTTTTTGAATAATTTACTATAGAAAAGGCAATCCCTGGCGCAATTAAAATTTGCGACAGTAAAAAATTATTTTTTGAAAAATTTACTATAGAAAAGGCAATCCCTGGCGGATTTGAAATTTGCGACAGTAGAAAATTATTTTTTGAATAATTTACTATAGAAAAGGCAATCCCTGGCGCACTTAAAATTTGCGAGAGTAAAAAATTATTTTTTGGATAATTTACTATAGAAAAGGCAATCCCTGGCGCAATTAAAATTTGCGACAGTTGAAAATTATTTTTTGAATAATTTACTATAGAAAAGGCAATCCCTGGCGTAAATTAAAATTTGCGACAGTAGAAAATTATTTTTTTGAATAATTTACTGTAGAAAAGGCAATCCCTGGCGCAATTAAAATTTGCGACAGTATAACATTTTTTTTTGAAAAATTTACTGTAGAAAAGGCAATCCCTGGCGCAATTAAAATTTGCGACAGTAGAAAATTATTTTTTTGAATAATTTACTATAGAAAAGGCAATCCCTGGCGCAATTAAAATTTGCGACAGTTAAAATTATTTTTTGAATAATTTACTATAGAAAAGGCAATCCCTGGCGTAATTAAAATTTGCGACAGTAAAAAATTATTTTTTGAATAATTTACTATAGAAAAGGCAATCCCTGGCGCAATTAAAATTTGCGACAGTAAAAAATTATTTTTTGAAAAATTTACTATAGAAAAGGCAATCCCTGGCGGATTTGAAATTTGCGACAGTAGAAAATTATTTTTTGAATAATTTACTATAGAAAAGGCAATCCCTGGCGCAATTAAAATTTGCGACAGTAAAAAATTATTTTTTGAAAAATTTACTATAGAAAAGGCAATCCCTGGCGCAATTAAAATTTGCGACAGTAAAAAATTATTTTTTGAAAAATTTACTATAGAAAAGGCAATCCCTGGCGGATTTGAAATTTGCGACAGTAGAAAATTATTTTTTGAATAATTTACTATAGAAAAGGCAATCCCTGGCGCAATTAAAATTTGCGACAGTTAAAATTATTTTTTGAATAATTTACTATAGAAAAGGCAATCCCTGGCGCAATTAAAATTTGCGACAGTAAAAAATTATTTTTTGAAAAATTTACTATAGAAAAGGCAATCCCTGGCGGATTTGAAATTTGCGACAGTAGAAAATTATTTTTTGAATAATTTACTATAGAAAAGGCAATCCCTGGCGCAATTAAAATTTGCGACAGTAAAAAATTATTTTTTGAAAAATTTACTATAGAAAAGGCAATCCCTGGCGGATTTGAAATTTGCGACAGTAGAAAATTATTTTTTGAATAATTTACTATAGAAAAGGCAATCCCTGGCGTAATTAAAATTTGCGACAGTAAAAAATTATTTTTTGAATAATTTACTATAGAAAAGGCAATCCCTGGCGTAATTAAAATTTGCGACAGTTGAAAATTATTTTTTGAATAATTTACTATAGAAAAGGCAATCCCTGGCGTAATTAAAATTTGCGACAGTAGAAAATTATTTTTTGAATAATTTACTATAGAAAAGGCAATCCCTGGCGTAATTAAAATTTGCGACAGTAAAAAAGTATTTTTTGAAAAATTTACTATAGAAAAGGCAATCCCTGGCGCAATTAAAATTTGCGACAGTAAAAAATTATTTTTTTGAAAAATTTACTATAGAAAAGGCAATCCCTGGCGGATTTGAAATTTGCGACAGTAGAAAATTATTTTTTGAATAATTTACTATAGAAAAGGCAATCCCTGGCGCAATTAAAATTTGCGACAGTAAAAAAATTATTTTTTGAAAAATTTACTATAGAAAAGGCAATCCCTGGCGGATTTGAAATTTGCGACAGTAGAAAATTATTTTTTGAATAATTTACTATAGAAAAGGCAATCCCTGGCGCACTTAAAATTTGCGAGAGTAAAAAATTATTTTTTGAATAATTTACTATAGAAAAGGCAATCCCTGGCGCAATTAAAATTTGCGACAGTTGAAAATTATTTTTTGAATAATTTACTATAGAAAAGGCAATCCCTGGCGTAATTAAAATTTGCGACAGTAGAAAAATTATTTTTTGAATAATTTACTGTAGAAAAGGCAATCCCTGGCGCAATTAAAATTTGCGACAGTATAACATTTTTTTTTGAAAAATTTACTGTAGAAAAGGCAATCCCTGGCGCAATTAAAATTTGCGACAGTAGAAAATTATTTTTTGAATAATTTACTATAGAAAAGGCAATCCCTGGCGCAATTAAAATTTGCGACAGTTAAAATTATTTTTTTGATTAATTTACTATAGAAAAGGCAATCCCTGGCGTAATTAAAATTTGCGACAGTAAAAAAATTATTTTTTGAATAATTTACTATAGAAAAGGCAATCCCTGGCGCAATTAAAATTTGCGACAGTAAAAAATTATTTTTTTGAAAAAATTTACTATAGAAAAGGCAATCCCTGGCGGATTTGAAATTTGCGACAGTAGAAAATTATTTTTTTGAATAATTTACTATAGAAAAGGCAATCCCTGGCGCAATTAAAACTTGCGACAGTAAAAAATTATTTTTTGAAAAATTTACTATAGAAAAGGCAATCCCTGGCGCAATTAAAATTTGCGACAGTAAAAAATTATTTTTTTGAAAAATTTACTATAGAAAAGGCAATCACTGGCGGATTTGAAATTTGCGACAGTAGAAAATTATTTTTTGAATAATTTACTATAGAAAAGGCAATCCCTGGCGCAATTAAAATTTGCGACAGTTAAAATTATTTTTTGAATAATTTACTATAGAAAAGGCAATCCCTGGCGCAATTAAAATTTGCGACAGTAAAAAATTATTTTTTGAAAAATTTACTATAGAAAAGGCAATCCCTGGCGGATTTGAAATTTGCGACAGTAGAAAATTATTTTTTGAATAATTTACTATAGAAAAGGCAATCCCTGGCGCAATTAAAATTTGCGACAGTAAAAAATTATTTTTTGAAAATTTTACTATAGAAAAGGCAATCCCTGGCGGATTTGAAATTTGCGACAGTAGAAAATTATTTTTTGAATAATTTACTATAGAAAAGGCAATCCCTGGCGTAATTAAAATTTGCGACAGTAAAAAATTATTTTTGAATAATTTACTATAGAAAAGGCAATCCCTGGCGTAATTAAAATTTGCGACAGTTGAAAATTATTTTTTGAATAATTTACTATAGAAAAGGCAATCCCTGGCGTAATTAAAATTTGCGACAGTAGAAAATTATTTTTTGAATAATTTACTATAGAAAAGGCAATCCCTGGCGCAATTAAAATTTGCGACAGTAAAAAATTATTTTTTGAAAAATTTACTATAGAAAAGGCAATCCCTGGCGGATTTGAAATTTGCGACAGTAGAAAATTATTTTTTGAATAATTTACTATAGAAAAGGCAATCCCTGGCGTAATTAAAATTTGCGACAGTAAAAAATTATTTTTTGAATAATTTACTATAGAAAAGGCAATCCCTGGCGTAATTAAAATTTGCGACAGTTGAAAATTATTTTTTGAATAATTTACTATAGAAAAGGCAATCCCTGGCGTAATTAAAATTTGCGACAGTAAAAAATTATTTTTTGAAAAATTTACTATAGAAAAGGCAATCCCTGGCGGATTTGAAATTTGCGACAGTAGAAAATTATTTTTTGAATAATTTACTATAGAAAAGGCAATCCCTGGCGCAATTAAAATTTGCGACAGTAAAAAATTATTTTTTGAAAAATTTACTATAGAAAAGGCAATCCCTGGCGGATTTGAAATTTGCGACAGTAGAAAATTATTTTTTGAATAATTTACTATAGAAAAGGCAATCCCTGGCGTAATTAAAATTTGCGACAGTAAAAAATTATTTTTTGAATAATTTACTATAGAAAAGGCAATCCCTGGCGTAATTAAAATTTGCGACAGTTGAAAATTATTTTTTGAATAATTTACTATAGAAAAGGCAATCCCTGGCGTAATTAAAATTTGCGACAGTAGAAAATTATTTTTTGAATAATTTACTATAGAAAAGGCAATCCCTGGCGTAATTAAAATTTGCGACAGTAAAAAATTATTTTTTGAAAAATTTACTATAGAAAAGGCAATCCCTGGCGCAATTAAAATTTGCGACAGTAAAAAAATTATTTTTTGAAAAATTTACTATAGAAAAGGCAATCCCTGGCGGATTTGAAATTTGCGACAGTAGAAATTTATTTTTTGAATAATTTACTATAGAAAAGGCAATCCCTGGCGCAATTAAAATTTGCGACAGTAAAAAATTATTTTTTGAAAAATTTACTATAGAAAAGGCAATCCCTGGCGGATTTGAAATTTGCGACAGTAGAAAATTATTTTTTGAATAATTTACTATAGAAAAGGCAATCCCTGGCGCACTTAAAATTTGCGAGAGTAAAAAATTATTTTTTGAATAATTTACTATAGAAAAGGCAATCCCTGGCGCAATTAAAATTTGCGACAGTTGAAAATTATTTTTTGAATAATTTACTATAGAAAAGGCAATCCCTGGCGTAATTAAAATTTGCGACAGTAGAAAATTATTTTTTGAATAATTTACTATAGAAAAGGCAATCCCTGGCGTAATTAAAATTTGCGACAGTAGAAAATTATTTTTTGAATAATTTACTATAGAAAAGGCAATCCCTGGCGCAATTAAAATTTGCGACAGTAAAAAATTATTTTTTGAAAAATTTACTATAGAAAAGGCAATCCCTGGCGGATTTGAAATTTGCGACAGTAGAAAATTATTTTTTGAATAATTTACTATAGAAAAGGCAATCCCTGGCGTAATTAAAATTTGCGACAGTAAAAAAATTATTTTTTGAATAATTTACTATAGAAAAAGGCAATCCCTGGCGTAATTAAAATTTGCGACAGTTGAAAATTATTTTTTGAATAATTTACTATAGAAAAGGCAATCCCTGGCGTAATTAAAATTTGCGACAGTAGAAAATTATTTTTTGAATAATTTTACTATAGAAAAGGCAA
>CAWVNZ010000328.1:0-20000 GCA_963930735.1 Dioctria linearis
AAAATTATTTTTTGAATAATTTACTATAGAAAAGGCAATCCCTGGCGTATTTAAAATTTGAGACAGTAAAAAATTATTTTTTGAATAATTTACTATAGAAAAGGCAAGCCCTGGCGTAATTATAATTTGCGACACTAAACAATTATTTTTTGAATAATTTACTATAGAAAAGGCAATCCCTGGCGTAATTAAAATTTGTGACAGAAAAAATTATTTTTTGCAAAATTTACTATAGAAAAGGCAATCCCTGGCGTAATTATAATTTGCGACAGAAAAAAATTAATTTTTGCAAAATTTACTATAGAAAAGGCAATCCCTGGCGTAATTAAAATTTGAGACAGTAAAAAATGAATTTTTGAATTATTTACTATAGAAAAGGCAATCCCTGGCGTAATTAAAATTTGCAACAGTAAAAAATTATTTTTTGCAAAATTTACTATAGAAAAGGCAATCCCTGGCGTAATTAAAATTTGAGACAGTAAAAAATGAATTTTTGAATAATTTACTATACAAAAGGCAATCCCTGGCGTATTTAAAATTTGCAACAGTAAAAAATTATTTTTTGAATAATTTACTATAGAAAAGGCAATCCCTGGCGTATTTAAAATTTGAGACCGTAAAAAATTATTTTTTGAATAATTTACTATAGAAAAGGCAATCCCTGGCGTAATTATAATTTGCGACACTAAACAATTATTTTTTGAATAATTTACTATAGAAAAGGCAATCCCTGGCGTAATTAAAATTTGTGACAGAAAAAATTATTTTTTGCAAAATTTACTATAGAAAAGGCAATCCCTGGCGTAATTATAATTTGCGACAGAAAAAAATTAATTTTTGCAAAATTTACTATAGAAAAGGCAATCCCTGGCGTAATTAAAATTTGAGAAAGTAAAAAATTATTTTTTGAATAATTTACTATAGAAAAGGCAATCCCTGGCGTATTTAAAATTTGCAACAGTAAAAAATTATTTTTTGCAAAATTTACTATACAAAAGGCAATCCCTGGCGTAATTAAAATTTGCAACAGTAAAAAATTATTTTTTGAATAATTTACTATAGAAAAGGCAATCCCTGGCGTAATTATAATTTGAGACAGTAAAAATGAATTTTTGAATAATTTACTATAGAAAAGGCAATCCCTGGCGTAATTAAAATTTGAGACAGTAAAAAATTATTTTTTGGATAATTTACTATAGAAAAGGCAATCCCTGGCGTATTTAAAATTTGCAACAGTAAAAAATTAATTTTTGCAAAATTTACTATAGAAAAGGCAATCCCTGGCGTAATTAAAATTTGAGACAGTAAAAAATTATTTTTTGAATAATTTACTATAGAAAAGGCAATCCCTGGCGTAATTAAAATTTGCGACACTAAACAATTATTTTTTGCAAAATTTACTATAGAAAAGGCAATCCCTGGCGTAATTATAATTTGCGACAGTATAAAATTAATTTTTGCAAAATTTACTATAGAAAAGGCAATCCCTGGCGTAATTAAAATTTGAGACAGTAAAAAATTATTTTTTGAATAATTTACTATAGAAAAGGCAATCCCTGGCGTAATTAAAATTTGCGACACTAAAAAATGAATTTTTGAATAATTTACTATAGAAAAGGCAATCCCTGGCGTAATTAAAATTTGAGACAGTAAAAAATGAATTTTTGAATAATTTACTATAGAAAAGGCAATCCCTGGCGTAATTAAAATTTGAGACAGTAAAAAATTATTTTTTGCAAAATTTACTATAGAAAAGGCAATCCCTGGCGTAATTAAAATTTGAGACAGTAAAAAATGAATTTTTGAATAATTTACTATACAAAAGGCAATCCCTGGCGTATTTAAAATTTGCAACAGTAAAAAATTATTTTTTGAATAATTTACTATATAAAAGGCAATCCCTGGCGTATTTAAAATTTGAGACAGTAAAAAATTATTTTTTGAATAATTTACTATAGAAAAGGCAATCCCTGGCGTAATTATAATTTGCGACACTAAACAATTATTTTTTGAATAATTTACTATAGAAAAGGCAATCCCTGGCGTAATTAAAATTTGTGACAGAAAAAATTATTTTTTGCAAAATTTACTATAGAAAAGGCAATCCCTGGCGTAATTATAATTTGCGACAGAAAAAATTAATTTTTGCAAAATTTACTATAGAAAAGGCAATCCCTGGCGTAATTAAAATTTGAGACAGTAAAAAATTATTTTTTGAATAATTTACTATAGAAAAGGCAATCCCTGGCGTATTTAAAATTTGCAACAGTAAAAAATTATTTTTTGCAAAATTTACTATACAAAAGGCAATCCCTGGCGTAATTAAAATTTGCAACAGTAAAAAATTATTTTTTGAATAATTTACTATAGAAAAGGCAATCCCTGGCGTAATTATAATTTGAGACAGTAAAAATGAATTTTTGAATAATTTACTATAGAAAAGGCAATCCCTGGCGTAATTAAAATTTGAGACAGTAAAAAATTATTTTTTGAATAATTTACTATAGAAAAGGCAATCCCTGGCGTATTTAAAATTTGCAACAGTTAAAAAATTAATTTTTGCAAAATTTACTATAGAAAAGGCAATCCCTGGCGTAATTAAAATTTGAGACAGTAAAAAATTATTTTTTGAATAATTAACTATAGAAAAGGCAATCCCTGGCGTAATTAAAATTTGCGACACTAAACAATTATTTTTTGCAAAATTTACTATAGAAAAGGCAATCCCTGGCGTAGTTAAAATTTGCGACAGCAAAAAATTATTTTTTGAATAATTTACTATAGAAAAGGCAATCCCTGGCGTATTTAAAATTTGAGACAGTAAAAAATTATTTTTTGAATAATTTACTATAGAAAAGGCAATCCCTGGCGTAATTATAATTTGCGACACTAAAGAATTATTTTTTGAATAATTTACTATAGAAAAGGCAATCCCTGGCGTAATTAAAATTTGAGACAGTAAAAATTATTTTTTGCAAAATTTACTATAGAAAAGGCAATCCCTGGCGTAATTAAAATTTGAGACAGTAAAAAATTATTTTTTGCAAAATTTACTATAGAAAAGGCAATCCCTGGCGTAATTAAAATTTGCGGCAGTAAAAAATTATTTTTTGAATAATTTACTATAGAAGAGGCAATCCCTGGCGTATTTAAAATTTGAGAGAGTAAAAAATTATTTTTTGAATAATTTACTATAGAAAAGGCAATCATCCCTGGCGTAATTAAAATTTGCGACACTAAACAATTATTTTTTGCAAAATTTACTATAGAAAAGGCAATCCCTGGCGTAATTATAATTTGCGACAGTATAAAATTAATTTTTGCAAAATTTACTATAGAAAAGGCAATCCCTGGCGTATTTAAAATTTGAGACAGTAAAAAATTATTTTTTGAATAATTTACTATAGAAAAGGCAATCCCTGGCGTATTTAAAATTTGAGACAGTAACAAATTATTTTTTGAATAATTTACTATAGAAAAGGCAATCCCTGGCGTAATTATAATTTGCGACACTAAACAATTATTTTTTGAATAATTTACTATAGAAAAGGCAATCCCTGGCGTAATTAAAATTTGTGACAGAAAAAATTATTTTTTGCAAAATTTACTATAGAAAAGGCAATCCCTGGCGTATTTAAAATTTGCAACAGTAAAAAATTAATTTTTGCAAAATTTACTATAGAAAAGGCAATCCCTGGCGTAATTATAATTTGAGACAATAAAAAATTATTTTTTGAATAATTTACTATAGAAAAGGCAATCCCTGGCGTAATTAAAATTTGAGACAGAAAAAAATTATTTTTTGAATAATTTACTATAGAAAAGGCAATCCCTGGCGTAATTAAAATTTGCGACACTAAACAATTATTTTTTGCAAAATTTACTATAGAAAAGGCAATCCCTGGCGTAGTTAAAATTTGCGACAGCAAAAAATTATTTTTTGAATAATTTACTATAGAAATGGCAATCCCTGGCGTATTTAAAATTTGAGACAGTAAAAAATTATTTTTTGAATAATTTACTACAGAAAAGGCAATCCCTGGCGTAATTATAATTTGCGACACTAAACAATTATTTTTTGAATAATTTACTATAGAAAAGGCAATCCCTGGCGTAATTAAAATTTGAGACAGTAAAAATTATTTTTTGCAAAATTTACTATAGAAAAGGCAATCCCTGGCGTAATTAAAATTTGAGACAGTAAAAAATTATTTTTTGCAAAATTTACTATAGAAAAGGCAATCCCTGGCGTAATTAAAATTTGCGGCAGTAAAAAATTATTTTTTGAATAATTTACTATAGAAAAGGCAATCCCTGGCGTATTTAAAATTTGAGACAGTAAAAAATTATTTTTTGAATAATTTACTATAGAAAAGGCAATCCCTGGCGTAATTAAAATTTGCGACACTAAACAATTATTTTTTGCAAAATTTACTATAGAAAAGGCAATACCTGGCGTAATTATAATTTGCGACAGTATAAAATTAATTTTTGCAAAATTTACTATAGAAAATGCAATCCCTGGCGTAATTAAAATTTGAGACAGTAAAAAATTATTTTTTGAATAATTTACTATAGAAAAGGCAATCCCTGGCGTAATTATAATTTGCGACACTAAACAATTATTTTTTGAATAATTTACTATAGAAAAGGCAATCCCTGGCGTAATTAAAATTTGTGACAGAAAAAATTATTTTTTGCAAATTTACTATAGAAAAGGCAATCCCTGGCGTAATTAAAATTTGAGACAGTAAAAAATTATTTTTTGCAAAATTTACTATAGAACAGGCAATCCCTGGCGTAATTATAATTTGCGACAGTATAAAATTATTTTTTGAATAATTTACTATAGAAAATGCAATCCCTGGCGTAATTAAAATTTGAGACAGTAAAAAATTATTTTTTGCAAAATTTACTAAAGAAAATGCAATCCCTGGCGTAATTAAAATTTGAGACAAAAAAAAATGAATTTTTGAATAATTTACTATACAAAAGGCAATCCCTGGCGTATTTAAAATTTGCAACAGTAAAAAATTATTTTTTGAATAATTTACTATAGAAAAGGCAATCCCTGGCGTAATTAAAATTTGAGACAGTAAAAAATGAATTTTTGAATAATTTACTATAGAAAATGCAATCCCTGGCGTAATTAAAATTTGAGACAGTAAAAATTATTTTTTGCAAAATTTACTATAGAAAAGGCAATCCCTGGCGTAATTAAAATTTGCGACAGTATAAAATTATTTTTTGCAAAATTTACTATAGAAAAGGTAATCCCTGGCGTAATTAAAATTTGAGACAGTAAAAATTATTTTTTGAATAATTTACTATAGAAAAGGCAATCCCTGGCGTAATTAAAATTTGAGACAGCAAAAATTATTTTTTGAATAATTTAATATAGAAAAGGCCATCCCTGGCGTAATTAAAATTTGCGACACTAAACAATTATTTTTTGCAAAATTTACTATAGAAAAGGCAATCCCTGGCGTAATTAAAATTTGAGACAGTAAAAAATGAATTTTTGAATAATTTACTATAGAAAAGGCAATCCCTGGCGTAATTAAAATTTGAGACAGTAAAAAATTATTTTTTGAATAATTTACTATAGAAAAGGCAATCCCTGGCGTAATTAAAATTTGCGACAGAAAAAAATTAATTTTTGCAAAATTTACTATAGAAAAGGCAATCCCTGGCGTAATTAAAATTTGAGACAGTAAAAAATTATTTTTTGAATAATTTACTAGAGAAAAGGCAATCCCTGGCGTATTTAAAATTTGCAACAGTAAAAAATTATTTTTTTTTAATTTACTTTACAAAAGGCAATCCCTGGCGTAATTAAAATTTGCAACAGTAAAAAATTATTTTTGAATAATTTTACTATAGAAAAGGCAATCCCTGGCGTATTTAAAATTTGAGACAGTAAAAAATTATTTTTTGAATAATTTACTATAGAAAAGGCAATCCCTGGCGTAATTAAAATTTGCGACAGTATAAAATTATTTTTTGCAAAATTTACTATAGAAAAGGTAATCCCTG
This sequence comes from Dioctria linearis, assembly GCA_963930735.1. Lineage (NCBI taxonomy): Eukaryota > Metazoa > Arthropoda > Insecta > Diptera > Asilidae > Dioctria > Dioctria linearis. Next base: position 6,037 of record CAWVNZ010000328.1, read on the forward strand.
GCGTAATTAAAATTTGAGACAGTAAAAATTATTTTTTGAATAATTTACTATAGAAAAGGCAATCCCTGGCGTAATTAAAATTTGAGACAGCAAAAATTATTTTTTGAATAATTTAATATAGAAAAGGCCATCCCTGGCGTAATTAAAATTTGCGACACTAAACAATTATTTTTGCAAAATTTACTATAGAAAAGGCAATCCCTGGCGTAATTAAAATTTGAGACAGTAAAAAATGAATTTTTGAATAATTTACTATAGAAAAGGCAATCCCTGGCGTAATTAAAATTTGAGACAGTAAAAAATTATTTTTTGAATAATTTACTATAGAAAAGGCAATCCCTGGCGTAATTAAAATTTGCGACAGAAAAAAATTAATTTTTGCAAAATTTACTATAGAAAAGGCAATCCCTGGCGTAATTAAAATTTGAGACAGTAAAAAATTATTTTTTGAATAATTTACTAGAGAAAAGGCAATCCCTGGCGTATTTAAAATTTGCAACAGTAAAAAATTATTTTTTTTTAAATTTACTTTACAAAAGGCAATCCCTGGCGTAATTAAAATTTGCAACAGTAAAAAATTATTTTTTGAATAATTTACTATAGAAAAGGCAATCCCTGGCGTATTTAAAATTTGAGACAGTAAAAAATTATTTTTTGAATAATTTACTATAGAAAAGGCAATCCCTGGCGTAATTATAATTTGCGACACTAAACAATTATTTTTTGAATAATTTACTATAGAAAAGGCAATCCCTGGCGTAATTAAAATTTGAGACAGTAAAAATTATTTTTTGCAAAATTTACTATAGAAAACGCAATCCCTGGCGTAATTAAAATTTGAGACAGTAAAAAATTATTTTTTGCAAAATTTACTATAGAAAAGGCAATCCCTGGCGTAATTAAAATTTGCGACAGTAAAAAATAATTTTTTGAATAATTTACTATAGGAAAGGCAATCCCTGGCGTATTTAAAATTTGAGACAGTAAAAAATTATTTTTTGAATAATTTACTATAGAAAAGGCAATCCCTGGCGTAATTAAAATTTGCGACACTAAACAATTATTTTTTGCAAAATTTACTATAGAAAAGGCAATCCCTGGCGTAATTATAATTTGCGACAGTATAAAATTAATTTTTGCAAAATTTACTATAGAAAAGGCAATCCCTGGCGTAATTAAAATTTGAGACAGTAAAAAAATATTTTTTGAATAATTTACTATAGAAAAGGCAATCCCTGGCGTAATTAAAATTTGCGACACTAAAAAATGAATTTTTGAATAATTTACTATAGAAAAGGCAATCCCTGGCGTAATTAAAATTTGAGACAGTAAAAAATGAATTTTTGAATAATTTACTATAGAAAAGGCAATCCCTGGCGTACTTAATATTTGAGACAGTAAAAAATTATTTTTTGCAAAATTTACTATAGAAAAGGCAATCCCTGGCGTAATTAAAATTTGAGACAGTAAAAAATGAATTTTTGAATAATTTACTATACAAAAGGCAATCCCTGGCGTATTTAAAATTTGCAACAGTAAAAAATTATTTTTTGAATAATATACTATAGAAAAGGCAATCCCTGGCGTATTTAAAATTTGAGACAGTAAAAAATTATTTTTTGAATAATTTACTATAGAAAAGGCAATCCCTGGCGTAATTATAATTTGCGACACTAAACAATTATTTTTTGAATAATTTACTATAGAAAAGGCAATCCCTGGCGTAATTAAAATTTGTGACAGAAAAAATTATTTTTTGCAAAATTTACTATAGAAAAGGCAATCCCTGGCGTAATTATAATTTGCGACAGAAAAAAATTAATTTTTGCTAAATTTACTATAGAAAAGGCAATCCCTGGCGTAATTAAAATTTGAGACAGTAAAAAATTATTTTTTGAATAATTTACTATAGAAAAGGCAATCCCTGGCGTATTTAAAATTTGCAACAGTAAAAAATTATTTTTTGCAAAATTTACTATACAAAAGGCAATCCCTGGCGTAATTAAAATTTGCAACAGTAAAAAATTATTTTTTGAATAATTTACTATAGAAAAGGCAATCCCTGGCGTAATTATAATTTGAGACAGTAAAAATGAATTTTTGAATAATTTACTATAGAAAAGGCAATCCCTGGCGTAATTAAAATTTGAGACAGTAAAAAATTATTTTTTGAATAATTTACTATAGAAAAGGCAATCCCTGGCGTATTTAAAATTTGCAACAGTAAAAAATTAATTTTTGCAAAATTTACTATAGAAAAGGCAATCCCTGGCGTAATTAAAATTTGAGACAGTAAAAAATTATTTTTTGAATAATTTACTATAGAAAAGGCAATCCCTGGCGTATTTAAAATTTGAGACAGTAAAAAATTATTTTTTGAATAATTTACTATAGAAAAGGCAATCCCTGGCGTAATTATAATTTGCGACACTAAACAATTATTTTTTGAATAATTTACTATAGAAAAGGCAATCCCTGGCGTAATTAAAATTTGAGACAGTAAAAATTATTTTTTGCAAAATTTACTATAGAAAAGGCAATCCCTGGCGTAATTAAAATTTGAGACAGTAAAAAATTATTTTTTGCAAAATTTACTATAGAAAAGGCAATCCCTGGCGTAATTAAAATTTGCGGCAGTAAAAAATTATTTTTTGAATAATTTACTATAGAAAAGGCAATCCCTGGCGTATTTAAAATTTGAGACAGTAAAAAATTATTTTTTGAATAATTTACTATAGAAAAGGCAATCCCTGGCGTAATTAAAATTTGCGACACTAAACAATTATTTTTTGCAAAATTTACTATAGAAAAGGCAATCCCTGGCGTAATTATAATTTGCGACAGTATAAAATTAATTTTTGCAAAATTTACTATAGAAAAGGCAATCCCTGGCGTATTTAAAATTTGAGACAGTAAAAAATTATTTTTTGAATAATTTACTATAGAAAAGGCAATCCCTGGCGTAATTAAAATTTGCGACACTAAAAAATGAATTTTTGAATAATTTACTATAGAAAAGGCAATCCCTGGCGTAATTAAAATTTGAGACAGTAAAAAATGAATTTTTGAATAATTTACTATAGAAATTGCAATCCCTGGCGTAATTAAAATTTGAGACAGTAAAAAATTATTTTTTGCAAAATTTACTATAGAAAAGGCAATCCCTGGCGTAAATAAAATTTGAGACAGTAAAAAATGAATTTTTGAATAATTTACTATACAAAAGGCAATCCCTGGCGTATTTAAAATTTGCAACAGTAAAAAATTATTTTTTGAATAATTTACTCTAGAAAAGACAATCCCTGGCGTATTTAAAATTTGAGACAGTAAAAAATTATTTTTTGAATAATTTACTATAGAAAAGGCAATCCTTGGCGTAATTATAATTTGCGACACTAAACAATTATTTTTTGAATAATTTACTATAGAAAAGGCAATCCCTGGCGTAATTAAAATTTGTGACAGAAAAAATTATTTTTTGCAAAATTTACTATAGAAAAGGCAATCCCTGGCGTAATTAAAATTTGAGACAGTAAAAAATTATTTTTTGCAAAATTTACTATAGAACAGGCAATCCCTGGCGTAATTATAATTTGCGACAGTATAAAATTATTTTTTGAATAATTTACTATAGAAAAGGCAATCCCTGGCGTAATTAAAATTTGCGACAGTATAAAATTATTTTTTGCAAAATTTACTATAGAAAAGGCAATCCCTGGCGTAGTTAAAATTTGAGACAGAAAAAATTATTTTTTGCAAAATTTACTATAAAAAAGGCAATCCCTGGCGTAATTAAAATTTGTGACAGAAAAAATTATTTTTTGAATAATTTACTATAGAAAAGGCAATCCCTGGCGTAATTAAAATTTGCGACACTAAACAATTATTTTTTGCAAAATTTACTATAGAAAAGGCAATCCCTGGCGTAATTAAAATTTGAGACAGTAAAAAATTATTTTTTGAATAATTTACTATAGAAAAGGCAATCCCTGGCGTAATTAAAATTTGTGACAGAAAAAATTATTTTTTGCAAAATTTACTATAGAAAAGGCAATCCCTGGCGTAATTAAAATTTGAGACAGTAAAAAATTATTTTTTGAATAATTTACTAAAGAAAAGGCAATCCCTGGCGTAATTATAAATTGCGACAGTAAAAAATTATTTTTTGAATATTTTACTATAGAAAAGGCAATACTTGGCGTAATTAAAATTTGAGACAGTAAAAAATGAATTTTTGAATAATTTACTATAGAAAAGGCAATCCCTGGCGAAATTAAAATTTGCGACAGTAAAAAATTATTTTTTGAATAATTTACTATAGAAAAGGCAATCCCTGGCGTAATTAAAATTTGCGACACTAAACAATTATTTTTTTGCAAAATTTACTATAGAAAAGGCAATCCCTGGCGTAATTAAAATTTGAGACAGTAAAAAATTATTTTTTGAATAATTTACTATAGAAAAGGCAATCCCTGGCGTAATTATAAATTGCGACAGTAAAAAATTATTTTTTGAATAATTTACTATAGAAAAGGCAATACCTGGCGTAATTAAAATTTGCGTCAGTAAAAAAATTATTTTTTGAATAATTTACTATAGAAAAGGCAATCCCTGGCGTAATTAAAATTTGCGACACTAAACAATTATTTTTTGCAAAATTTACTATAGAAAAGGCAATCCCTGGCGTAATTAAAATTTGAGACAGTAAAAAATTATTTTTTGAATAATTTACTATAGAAAAGGCAATCCCTGGCGTAATTAAAATTTGCGACAGTAAAAAATTATTTTTTGAATAATTTACTATACAAAAGGCAATCCCTGGCGTATATAAAATTTGCGACACTAAACAATTACTTTTTGAATAACTTACTATAGAAAAGGCAATCCCTTGCGTAATTAAAATTTGAGACAGTATAAAATTATTTTTTGAATAATTTACTATAGAAAAGGCAATCCCTGGCGTAATTAAAATTTGCGACAGTAAAAAATTATTTTTTGAATAATTTACTATAGAAAAGGCAATCCCTGGCGTATTTAAAATTTGCAAAAGTAAAAAATTATTTTTTGCAAAATTTACTATAGAAAAGGCAATCCCTGGCGTATTTAAAATTTGCGACAGTAAAAAATGAATTTTTGAATAATTTACTATAGAAAAGGCAATCCCTGGCGTAGTTAAAATTTGCGACAGTATAAAATTATTTTTTGAATAATTTACTATAGAAAAGGCAATCCCTGGCGTAATTAAAATTTGAGACAGTAAAAAATTATTTTTTGAATAATTTACTAAAGAAAAGGCAATCCCTGGCGTAATTAAAATTTGAGACAGTAAAAAATTATTTTTTGAATAATTTACTATAGAAAAGGCAATCCCTGGCGTAATTAAAATTTGAGACAGTAAAAAATTATTTTTTGAATAATTTACTATAGAAAAGGCAATCCCTGGCTTATTTAAAATTTGCGACAGTATAAAATTATTTTTTGAATAATTTACTATAGAAAAGGCAATCCCTGGCGTAATTAAAATTTGTGACAGAAAAAATTATTTTTTGAATAATTTACTATAGAAAAGGCAATCCCTGGCGTAATTAAAATTTGCGACACTAAACAATTATTTTTTGCAAAATTTACTATAGAAAAGGCAATCCCTGGCGTAATTAAAATTTGAGACAGTAAAAAATTATTTTTTGAATAATTTACTATAGAAAAGGCAATCCCTGGCGTAATTAAAATTTGCGACAGTAAAAAATTATTTTTTGAATAATTTACTATAGAAAAGGCAACCCTGGCGTAATTAAAATTTGCGACACTAAACAATTATTTTTTGCAAAATTTACTATAGAAAAGGCAATCCCTGGCGTAATTAAAATTTGTGACAGAAAAAATTATTTTTTGAATAATTTACTATAGAAAAGGCAATCCCTGGCGTATTTAAAACTTGCAACAGTAAAAAATTATTTTTTGCAAAATTTACTATAGAAAAGGCTATCCCTGGCGTATTTAAAATTTGCGACAGTATAAAATTATTTTTTGAATAATTTACTATAGAAAAGGCAATCCCTGGCGTAATTAAAATTGTGACAGAAAAAATTATTTTTTGAATAATTTACTATAGAAAAGGCAATCCCTGGCGTATTTAAAATTTGCGACAGTATAAAATTATTTTTTGAATAATTTACTATAGAAAAGGCAATCCCTGGCGTAATTAAAATTTGCGACACTAAACAATTATTTTTTGCAAAATTTACTATAGAAAAGGCAATCCCTGGCGTAATTAAAATTTGCGACAGTAAAAAATTATTTTTTGAATAATTTACTATAGAAAAGGCAATCCCTGGCGTAATTAAAATTTGTGACAGAAAAAATTATTTTTTGAATAATTTACTATAGAAAAGGCAATCCCTGGCGTAATTACAATTTGCGACAGTAAAAAATTAATTTTTGCAAAATTTACTATAGAAAAGGCAATCCCTGCGTAATTAAAATTTGCAACAGTAAAAAATTATTTTTTGAACAATTTACTATAGAAAAGGCAATCCCTGACGTAATTAAAATTTGCGACAGTATAAAATTATTTTTTGAATAATTTACTATAGAAAAGGCAATCCCTGGCGTAATTAAAATTTGCGACACTAAAAAATGAATTTTTGAATAATTTACTATAGAAAAGGCAATCCCTGGCGTATTTAAAATTTGCAACAGTAAAAAATTATTTTTTGTAAAATTTACTATAGAAAAGGCAATCCCTGGCGTAATTAAAATTTGTGACAGAAAAAATTATTTTTTGAATAATTTACTATAGAAAAGGCAATGCCTGGCGTAATTAAAATTTGAGACAGTAACAAAATGAATTTTTGAATAATTTACTATAGAAAAGGCAATCCCTGGCGTATTTAAAATTTGCAACAGTAAAAAATTAGTTTTTGCAAAATTTACTAGAGAAAAGGCAATCCCTGGCGTAATTAAAATTTGTGACAGTAAAAAATTATTTTTTGAATAATTTACTATAGAAAAGGCAATCCCTGGCGTATTTAAAATTTGCGACAGTATAAAATTATTTTTTGAATAATTTACTATAGAAAAGGCAATCCCTGGCGTAATTATAATTTGCGAGAGTATAAAATTATTTTTTGAATAATTTACTATAGAAAAGGCAATCCCTGGCGTAGTTAAAATTTGAGACAGTAAAAAATGAATTTTTGAATAATTTACTATGGAAAAGGCAATCCCTGGCGTAATTAAAATTTGCGACAATAAACAATTATTTTTTGCAAAATTTACTATAGAAAAGGCAATCCCTGGCGTAATTAAAATTTGAGACAGAAAAAATTATTTTTTGAATAATTTACTATAGAAAAGGCAATCCCTGGCGTAATTAAAATTTGAGACAGTAAAAAATTATTTTTTGAATAATTTACTATAGAAAAGGCAATCCCTGGCGTAATTAAAATTTGCGACAGTATAAAATTATTTTTTGAATAATTTACTATAGAAGAGGCAATCCCTGGCGTAATTAAAATTTGAGACAGTAAAAAATTATTTTTTGAATAATTTACTATAGAAAAGGCAATCCCTGGCGTAATTAAAATTTGCGACAGTAAAAGATTATTTTTTGAATAATTTACTAAAGAAAAGGCAATCCCTGGCGTAATTAAAATTTGAGACAGTAAAAAATTATTTTTTGAATAATTTACTATAGAAAAGGCAATCCCTGGCGGAATTAAAATTTGCGACACTAAAAAATTATTTTTTGAATAATTTACTATAGAAAAGGCAATCCCTGGCGTAATTAAAATTTGCAACAGTAAAAAATTATTTTTTGAATAATTTACTATAGAAAAGGCAATCCCTGGCGTAATTAAAATTTGCGACACTAAACAATTATTTTTTGAATAATTTACTATAGAAAAGGCAATCCCTGGCGTAATTAAAATTTGCGACACTAAACAATTATTTTTTGCAAAATTTACTATAGAAAAGGCAATCCCTGGCGTAATTCAAATTTGAGACAGTAAAAAATTATTTTTTTGAATAATTTACTATAGAAAAGGCAATCCCTGGCGTAATTAAAATTTGCACACTATACAATTATTTTTTGCAAAATTTACTATAGAAGAGGCAATCCCTGGCGTAATTAAAATTTGCGACAGAAAAAATGAATTTTTGAATAATTTACTATAGAAAAGGCAATCCTTGGCGTAGTTAAAATTTGCGACACTAAAAAATTATTTTTTGAATAATTTACTATAGAAAAGGCAATCCCTGGCGTAATTAAAATTTGAGACAGTAAAAAATTATTTTTTGAATAATTTACTATAGAAAAGGCAATCCCTGGCGTAATTAAAATTTGCGACACTAAACAATTATTTTTTGCAAAATTTACTATAGAAAAGGCAATCCCTGGCGTAATTAAAATTTGCGACAGAAAAAATGAATTTTTGAATAATTTACTATAGAAAAGGCAATCCCTGGCGTAATTAAAATTTGCGACACTAAAAAATTATTTTTTGAATAATTTACTATAGAAAAGGCAATCCCTGGCGTATTTAAAATTTGAGACAGTAAAAAATTATTTTTTGAATAATTTACTATAGAAAAGGCAATCCCTGGCGTATTTAAAATTTGCAACAGTAAAAAATTATTTTTTGAATAATTTACTATAGAAAAGGCAATCCCTGGCGTAATTAAAATTTGCGACACTAAACAATTATTTTTTGAATAATTTACTATAGAAAAGGCAATCCCTGGCGTAATTAAAATTTGCGACACTAAACAATTATTTTTTGCAAAATTTACTATAGAAAAGGCAATCCCTGGCGTAATTAAAATTTGAGACAGTAAAAAATTATTTTTTGAATAATTTACTATAGAAAAGGCAATCCCTGGCGTAATTAAAATTTGAGACAGTAAAAAATTATTTTTTGAATAATTTGCTATAGAAAAGGCAATCCCTGGCGTAATTAAAATTTGAGACAGTAAAAAATTATTTTTTGAATAATTTACTATAGAAAAGGCAATCCCTGGCGTAATTAAAATTTGAGACAGTAAAAAATGAATTTTTGAATAATTTACTATAGAAAAGGCAATCCCTGGCGTAATTAAAATTTGCGACACTAAAAAATTATTTTTTGAATAATTTACTATAGAAAAGGCAATCCTTGGCGTAATTAAAATTTGCAACAGTAAAAAATTATTTTTTGAATAATTTACTATAGAAAAGGCAATCCCTGGCGTAATTAAAATTTGCGACACTAAACAATTATTTTTTGAATAATTTACTATAGAAAAGGCAATCCCTGGCGTAATTAAAATTTGAGACAGTAAAAAATTATTTTTTGAATAATTTACTATAGAAAAGGCAATCCCTGGCGTATTTAAAATTTGCAACAGTAAAAAATTATTTTTTGAATAATTTACTATAGAAAAGGCAATCCCTGGCGTAATTAAAATTTGCGACACTAATCAATTATTTTTTGAATAATTTACTATAGAAAAGGCAATCCCTGGCGTAATTAAAATTTGAGACAGAAAAAATGAATTTTTGAATAATTTACTGTAGAAAATGCAATCCCTGGCGTAATTAAAATTTGCGACACTAAAAAATTATTTTTTGAAAAATTTACTATAGAATAGGCAATCCCTGGCGTAGTTAAAATTTGAGACAGTAAAAAATTATTTTTTGCAAAATTTACTAAAGAAAAGGCAATCCCTGGCGTAATTAAAATTTGTGACAGAAAAAATTATTTTTTGAATAATTTACTATAGAAAAGGCAATCCCTGGCGTAATTAAAATTTGAGACAGTAAAAAATGAATTTTTGAATAATTTACTATAGAAAAGGCAATCCCTGGCGTAATTAAAATTTGCGACACTAAAAAATTATTTTTTGAATAATTTACTATAGAAAAGGCAATCCCTGGCGTAATTAAAATTTGAGACAGTAAAAAATTATTTTTTGAATAATTTTCTAAAGAAAAGGCAATCCCTGGCGTAATTAAAATTTGCGACAGTAAAGAATTATTTTTTGAATAATTTACTATAGAAAAGGCAATCCCTGGCGTATTTAAAATTTGAGACAGTAAAAAATTATTTTTTGCAAAATTTACTATAGAAAAGGCAATCCCTGGCGTAATTAAAATTTGAGACAGTAAAAAATTATTTTTTGAATAATTTACTATAGAAAAGGCAATCCCTGGCGTAATTAAAATTTGAGACAGTAAAAAATGAATTTTTGAATAATTTACTATAGAAAAGGCAATCCCTGGCGTAATTAAAATTTGCGACACTAAAAAATTATTTTTTGAATAATTTACTATAGAAAAGGCAATCCCTGGCGTAATTAAAATTTGTGACAGAAAAAATTATTTTTTGAATAATTTACTATAGAAAAGGCAATCCCTGGCGTAATTAAAATTTGCGACAGTATAAAATTATTTTTTGAATAATTTACTATAGAAAAGGCAATCCCTGGCGTAATTAAAATTTGAGACAGTATAAAATTATTTTTTGAATAATTTACTATAGAAAAGGCAATCCCTGGCGTAATTAAAATTTGCGACACTAAACAATTATTTTTTGCAAAATTTACTATAGAAAAGGCAATCCCTGGCGTAGTTAAAATTTGCGACACTAAAAAATTATTTTTTGAATAATTTACTATAGAAAAGGCAATCCCTGGCGTAGTTAAAATTTGAGACAGTAAAAAATGAATTTTTGAATAATTTACTATAGAAAAGGCAATCCCTGGCGTAATTAAAATTTGCGACACTATAAAATTATTTTTTGAATAATTTACTATAGAAAAGGCAATCCCTGGCGTAATTAAAATTTGAGACAGAAAAAATGAATTTTTGAATAATTTTCTATAGAAAAGGCAATCCCTGACGTAATTAAAATTTGCGACACTAAAAAATAATTTTTTGAATAATTTACTATAGAAAAGGCAATCCCTGGCGTAATTAAAATTTGTGACAGAAAAAAATATTTTTTGAATAATTTACTATAGAAAAGGCAATCCCTGGCGTAATTAAAATTTGAGACAGTAAAAAATGAATTTTTGAATAATTTACTATAGAAAAGGCAATTTCTGGCGTATTTAAAATTTGCAACAGTAAAAAATTATTTTTTGCAAAATTTACTATAGAAAAGGCAATCCCTGGCGTAATTAAAATTTGCGACACTAAACAATTATTTTTTGAATAATTTACTATAGAAAAGGCAATCCCTGGCGTAATTAAAATTTGAGACAGTAAAAAATTATTTTTTGCAAAATTTACTATAGGAAAGCAATCCCTGGCGTAATTAAAATTTGAGACCGTATAAAATTATTTTTTGCAAAATTTACTATAGAAAAGGCAATCCCTGGCGTAATTAAAATTTGAGACAGTATAAAATTATTTTTTGAATAATTTACTATTGAAAAGGCAATCCCTGGCGTAATTAAAATATGAGACAGAAAAAATTATTTTTTGCAAAATTTACTACAGAAAAGGCAATCCCTGGCGTAATTATAATTTGAGACAGTAAAAAATGAATTTTTGAATAATTTACTATAGAAAAGGCAATCGCTGGCGTAATTAAAATTTGAGACAGAAAAAATGAATTTTTGAATAATTTACTATAGAAAAGGCAATCCCTGGCGTAATTAAATTTGCGACACTAAAAAATTATTTTTTGAATAATTTACTATAGAAAAGGCAATCCCTGGCGTAATTAAAATTTGAGACAGTATAAAATTATTTTTTGAATAATTTACTATAGAAAAGGCAATCCCTGGCCTAATTATAATTTGCGACAGTAAAAAATTATTTTTTGAATAATTTACTATAGAAAAGGCAATCCCTGGCGTAATTAAAATTTGAGACAGTAAAAAATGAATTTTTGAATAATTTACTATAGAAAAGGCAATCCCTGGCGTAATTAAAATTTGTGACAGAAAAATTTTTTTTTTGAATAATTTACTATAGAAAAGGCAATCCCTGGCGTAATTAAAATTTGCGACACTAAACAATTATTTTTTGCAAAATTTACTATAGAAAAGGCAATCCTTGGCGTAATTAAAATTTGAGACAGTAAAAAATGAATTTTTGAATAATTTACTATAGAAAAGGCAATCCCTGGCGTAATTAAAATTTGAGACAGTAAAAAATGAATTTTTGAATAATTTAATATAGAAAAGGCAATCCCTGGCGTAATTAAAATTTGAGACAGTAACAAATGAATTTTTGAATAATTTACTATAGAAAAGGCAATCCCTGGCGTAATTAAAATTTGCGACAGAAAAAAATTAATTTTTGAATAATTTACTATAGAAAAGGCAATCCCTGGCGTAGTTAAAATTTGAGACAGAAAAAAATAAATTTTGAATAATTTACTATAGAAAAGGCAATCCCTGGCTTAATTAAAATTTGAGACAGTAAAAAATGAATTTTTGAATAATTTACTATAGAAAAGGCAATCCCTGGCGTAATTAAAATTTGCGAAAGTAAAAAATTAATTTTTGAATAATTTACTATAGAAAAGGCAATCCCTGGCGTAATTAAAATTTGCGACAGAAAAAAATTAATTTTTGAATAATTTACTATAGAAAAGGCAATCCCTGGCGTAATTATAATTTGCGACAGTATAAAATTAATTTTTGCAAAATTTACTATAGAAAAGGCAATCCCTGGCGTAATTAAAATTTGAGACAGTAAAAAATTATTTTTTGAATAATTTACTATAGAAAAGGCAATCCCTGGCGTAATTAAAATTTGAGACAGAAAAAATTATTTTTTGAAAAATTTACTATAGAAAAGGCAATCCCTGGCGTAATTAAAATTTGTGACAGAAAAAATTATTTTTTGAATAATTTACTATAGAAAAGGCAATCCCTGGCGTAATTAAAATTTGAGACAGTAAAAAATGAATTTTTGAATAATTTACTATAGAAAAGGAAATCCCTGGCGTAATTAAAATTTGCGACACTAAACAATTATTTTTTGCAAAATTTACTATAGAAAAGGCAATCCCTGTCGTAATTAAAATTTGCGACAGAAAAAATTATTTTTTGAATAATTTACTATAGAAAAGGCAATCCCTGGCGTAATTAAAATTTGCGACACTAAACAATTATTTTTTGCAAAATTTACTATAGAAAAGGCGATCCCTGGCGTAATTAAAATTTGAGACAGTAAAAAATGAATTTTTGAATAATTTACTATAGAAAAGGCAATCCCTGGCGTAATTAAAATTTGCGACAGAAAAAATTATTTTTTGAATAATTTACTATAGAAAAGGCAATCCCTGGCGTAATTAAAACTTGCGACACTAAACAATTATTTTTTGCAAAATTTACTATAGAAAAGGCAATCCCTGGCGTAATTAAAATTTGAGACAGTAAAAAATGAATTTTTGAATAATTTACTATAGAAAAGGCAATCCCTGGCGTAATTAAAATTTGAGACAGTAAAAAATGAATTTTTGAATAATTTACTATAGCAAAGGCAATCCCTGGCGTAATTAAAATTTGCGACAGAAAAAAATTAATTTTTGAATAATTTACTATAGAAAAGGCAATCCCTGGCGTCATTAAAATTTGCGACAGTAAAAAATTATTTTTTGAATAATTTACTATAGAAAAGGCAATCCCTGGCGTAATTAAAATTTGCGACAGTAAAAAATTATTTTTTGAATAATTTACTAAAGAAAAGGCAATCCCTGGCGTAATTAAAATTTGCGAAACTAAACAATTATTTTTTGCAAAATTTACTATAGAAAAGGCAATCCCTGGCGTAATTAAAATTTGCAACAGAAAAAAATTAATTTTTGCAAAATTTACTATAGAAAAGGCAATCCCTGGCGTAATTAAAATTTGCGACACTAAACAATTATTTTTTGCAAAATTTACTATAGAAAAGGCAATCCCTGGCGTAATTAAAATTTGCGACAGTAAAAAAATTATTTTTTGAATAATTTACCATAGAAAAG
>CAWVNZ010000329.1:0-15275 GCA_963930735.1 Dioctria linearis
TTCTTGCTAAGTTCTTGGGCAAGTTATGAGTCATATTGAGGCTAGTAATAAGTTATCACCGTGGCAATCAGGTTTTCGGCCAAAGCATAGTTGTGAGCCAGTACTACTAAAAGTAGTAATACATACTCATGAGGATCTCGACAATAACCACCTATTAATTATAATTTTACTTGACTTCTGTAAAGCTTTTGATTCTGTTAATCATTCTAATTTGTTTCTTAAACTATCCAATAGTTTTCATATTTCAACATCAGCTGTAAAATCAATTCGCAGCAGCTTTCTATTAAATCGCTGCCAGATTTTAGAGGTATGAGCTTCTTGTTTCTTCTTCGTCCTGGTGTACCTCAGGGATCCGTCCTTGGTCTACTCTTATTCAGGCTATATATAAATGAGCTTCTGCATATTGGAAAAGATTAATCTATTCATCTGTATACTGATAACGTTCAACTATGCCTTAATAGGCCAATTGGAGTAAATAATGCAGGATTATGTATATTGCATTAATGAGAATCAGCAGTGAATACATGATTGGTCATTAGATAACAAAATTGTTAATCAAGACATCAAAATCAAATTGCTATTGATATTAGAAAATGTTGATTGCAAAAATAACTTAGGCATTCAACTTATTTCAAAGTTCAGCTTCTGTAACTATATTACTCAAATACTTGGGAATATATATTGCAGTCTGCGCTAATTGTGGATTAGCTCTAGCTGTCTACCAACAGCCCTGATGCTTGTTATGCCTCTTTTTACCTATGGCAGTCTCGTTTATAGTGGCCTTGTTTTAACTAGTAAGCAAGATTGATTTAAACAAGATCATCTGATCTCTCAAATTAGATGAATAATTGTAAACCTGTTTGTAGGATAAACAGGGGCAAATTAACAACTGAGCCTACAGAAAAATCACGAACTTAGTAGAAAAAGTGATGAATCCACATCCTTTTATTGGTAAATAACTAAAAAAAAACATTCTAAGTGCTTTTAGTACTTCCGAAACACTGAAATTCTTTTAATGATTAAAAAAATAATTTTATACTGCGTATAATTGAAAAAATCAGAATATTGTGATAACGAAATAATTCACTACTAAAATGTAATTGAAATACATTTTAAAGCAAATATTTGTTGAAACAACCAATACCCAAATTTAATATTTTATTTTCCCAAAATCTCAGACTACACCCACACAACAAAGTCACGTTTAAAAAAAAAAAAATTAAAACAAAAAAACTGCTTCGAGATGCTTTTCTTTCAACCTTGCAATCGTATTATTTAAGTTTTAGGACCATCATACCAATCACATTTTTAATTAATACTACCTGTCAATGATCAACGGTAGCATTAAATTGGATTTCTGAGAATTAACAAAGAAAGCGACAGCAAATAAAGAAGTTGACATAACTCATTTTACTGCGGTAGATAAATAGCCAGCCGCACAATACTGTCATACGAGGAGTTCACGGTGCGTCTGTTTGTCTTATTCGAATAATAATCTTAGACTTCACACTTTGTGCCTGAGGAGACAACACATCACCATAACGCCCCCCTTGGAGCATCTTAAAATATGGAAATCAATTAAGTCGCCGGAAAAGAAGAAATGAAAAAATGTTTACCAAACAAAAACACCTGGGAATTTCGGCTTAAGCGGGCATAAATCTCTGCAATAGGCAAAGCATAAAAAGTGTCATCTGAAGATACTTTTTTACTTAATTTCTTGGTTAGTTTTTCTTTTTTCTACATTTTCTCATCTCATTCGATACGGTCAATTCCCCGATTACGAAAAAGTCAAATAAATTTAAAATTAATCAGCTTTCGAGGATTTTTATGTTTTTTTTTTTGTTTTTTTTTTTTGTTGTTTTTCGATTTTATATTTAATTTTTATGTGTGTGTGTTCTTTTTTCATACTTTCAGTCGCCAGAATTGGATTACCGGCATGAGCTGATGGGTCGGCTACACAAAATTGAACCTGATGTTGAACTAGAAGTACTACCACACCATCATAGTCATAATCAACAAAATCCTTCGGGCTCACCAAATTCAAATTCGGGATATTCTTGTGCCTATGCTGGAACACAGTGCTACGATGGCTATGGAAAAGAGTACCTGTTTGGTAAGTATGCCTTAAGGCTCAAGCTTTTTTTAATTTTTTTTCTTTCGTTTTTTTTTTCTTCTTAAATCAATTATTTACACAAAACTAGAACGCAGCACACTTTTCAGTGTTCACTTCTGAAACTTTGAGACTTGAGTAATTGAGTGCAAACGGTGACAAATTGCAGTGAATGGTGACTGCCAAACGAGCCTTAACTTGACAAATTCTTTAAAATTGGACAGTTTCTTGCATGTCGCACTCTCGGAGTTTTAGTTATGGACTTCAGAGGAATATCGAAATTGGATGAAACTTTATAATTGGTCTATGGCCAATTATTGTCAACATTGTAGATAAAATCAGCGATAAATACGCTGAAGTTAGAATATATTTTGAATTTATGTGGCTTGTGGGATGGTGAAAATGGTAATAAAGAATTTTATCGACTTGAAAATATCGAAAATTTTTTCGACATATTAAAAATGTTTGTGCTTGATCTGTTTTATATGATATGTTAAAAAGTTTGATATGTTTTAATGTCACCTCGATGAGTCAATCTATCGTGCCAAGGGCCAACCCACATCAGCATGGTAATCACTGAGGCAACTCATAAATTCTTTGTTGCTATGTCTTTTCGACTCGAATCGAACATTTGTGCTTTACAAGAACAATTAATTATTGCCTCACTTTAAATGAAATATTTAATCGTTCTTACTGCCACATATCTGTTAGGTGTGCACACAATTGGCCTTACAAAAACAAAATTAATGAATTTCAATCGATACAAGATGCAAAAAATTATAGAAATGATCCAATTTTGACAAAAGTGGCAGTTTCAAAACGTTATGGATCTCCAAAATAATCTAATAAAAAAAAATCACAAATGAAAAAATTTTTAACACAAAGTTTTACAATGTGCCACTGCCTCTGCAGACCACTTCACCATTTCTACAGCTCATAATCGCCAACGAAGTATTTGAATTTCCCGCAGCACTTGCGATGGTGTTGCAAATGGGGTAGCCCTTTGTTAAAAGTAGAAGGGTAGGAATGCAGTCCTGCAGCAACCATATCCTTGTTTTAAATGCAAGTGGAAGGACCTGCGTTCGTTAGAAGATATTCAAGACATAAATTACGCTATAAATTGGTGCTGGTCCAGTCTTTTGAGACTTCATGCCCAGTCAGAAGGACATGACAGAACGCCGTCCCCCTTGGCTAACGCTTGAACTTAGAGATAAACGCAGAATGGTGCGTAGCCTATATAACAAAGCTAGAAGATCAAACAGCGTAGACGAAAGGTCAGCTTACCAAAACGCTCTACGTCAGTATAAATAATCGATAAAAATCTGGCAACTCTTTTGCGAGACGGTGTGAATGAGATGCCATTGCCATTTCTCTCCAAGACTCCCAGTTAACACGAACCGCTCATCGAAACTGAAGGAGGTTGGGCTTCCTCACTCGGGGAATCCATGGAAATTTCGCTAAATGAGCACTGTATGGACAGTGAACTCGTTAAACCATTCAAGTCCCCGGGCAAGAACGTAATTTTTCCGACTCTTCCCCAAAACTCGGAAGACCTTGTGACACATAATCTAGCCCCCTTCTTCAGAGCAGGTATCAAGTTGGGCTACACACCGAAGCTGTGGCAAAAAGTCCGTGCTGTATTTAGCCCCAAGGCTAGTCGGGTAGATTACTCAACAGCCAAGTCATATAAGTCTGACTTCCTTCCTACTAAAAACATTTAAACGCATTTGTAATTGGGAACTTCGGTGCTCCATTTACAGAAGCCGGTTGTCATAAAATCAGCACGCGAACTTAAACGGGAAGTCTGCTGAGACGACCCTTCATGAACTCATATACTCAATGGAAAAGGGTTTTCAGTTTAAACAATCTAGGCGAGCTGTTTTCATCGTTATAGAAGGAGCTTTTAATAATGTTCTTCTACATAAGTTTACTGCAATGCTAACAAAACATTTGATGAATAAGTCCTTAAAATACTGGATTATAGACACATTGAACAATAAAACCATGCTCGCCGGTCTGGGTTGGGTAAGTAGAGTAAAAGAAGTCCACAGAAGTACCCCACAAAGTGGTATCCTATCTCCTTTATTGTGGTTGCTCATTATGGACGACCTCTTGCTAACTCTCACCCGAATGGGGGCACAAAACGGTATGTTACGCAGATTACCTGTTGATTTTGGTCATAGGAAGCTATGAATCGAAACTCTTGGAGTGGTGCATAATGCTACCTGACTAGTCGCAGACTGGACTGCGGATTTCGGACTGTTCATCAATCTTTCGAAAACCGATCGTCAACAAAAAAAGGAACATCCCAAGATTGAACCTGCCCTCCTTCGGCTCTACACAGTTAGAGTTTAAGGACAAGGTGATATATCTAGGCATTATACTAGATAAAAAGATGAACTGGAAGCCACACTTTCAGGACAGAGCGAACAAAGCTCTTAGAGCATTCGCAATGTGCCGCAGAACTATGACTAGAAAGTGGAAACTCAACCCGCGGATGATGCTATGGATATACACTAGCGTCATCAGACACAAGTTGTTAGTATAGGAATGCCAATGGAATATGCCAATAATCGTAAGATATTGGAAAAGATTCGTAGAGTGTGCCAACTCAGTGTAAGCGCATTCAAGTCTCCCAGCACTCGTGCTCTTGAAGTTACCCTAAATACACAACGCTTGCAGATACACATCATGAAGGGGACTCTATCACAGCTCTGTGGCTGCATCTGAATCAAAGCTTGATCCATTCGGGAGCCACGGTTCCACACGAGTCCATCCTTGATTTTGTGCAGCCCATCTAAGAATGAATGAGCATCATACTCTGCGCTTCGTCCATTGATAGACATTTTCATTCATAGAAACGGCTCCAAATCTGAAGACAACACCGGAGCAGGTGTTTTCTGTGAGGAGCCTCATTGGAACTTGCTTTCCATGGAAAGCCATGTTACGGTCTTCCATGCCGAGGGCAAGCCCATTCATGGGGCGCGAATAAACTTTCTTGGCACCCTGAATTCCCTCTCTCAGTGTAAGAGAGTACTCATTCTTTGGGTGCCTGGTCACAGTGATGCCTTGGCGGAAACGAAAAAGCGGACGAGCTTGCGCATCTTGGTGTGACCTCGGAGGCCCCATCCTCCACAATTGAGATTGCACCAGGACACCTTGTCTACAATTGCGACTTGGGCCGATTGCCAATACGGTTGTATTTGGTTAGAGGACCCTTCCCGTAGAACAACAAAGGAACTGTTGGGTAAACTTAACCCCGGTTTTACAAAAAAGCTGCTAGGACTGAACAAACCTACCCTGAGAATTCTGGTGTCTATTCTTACTGGACACTGTTCTCTCATAGGTTAAGACTTGCTGATAATCCGATATGCAGAAGATGCTTAGAGAAATATGAAATGGTGACTCCCTTTCTTTGTCACTGTCTGACTTTCTCCGGAAAACATTATAAATTCCTTGGATCACACCTCCTGGATGAATTGCGTGAGGTCGGTAGGGAGGGTTGGGAGCCAATTTTATGGTTTATAAGAGCATCTGGTTGGGACTTATGAACATCTCTCATGGGCCTGGAGGGTAAACAATGGGTCTTGCCGTGGCCTGCGCTCTAGCCACCCTCCTCTCCCTGAGGAAAATCAACCTCTCTTCAATCCATCCATCAATCCAAGTTGTTATGGATAAAAGAACTTCACGCAACAAGAGTGTTGTTGATTGATGCTTTGTGTGGTCTCCTAAACCCAAAGCCACAGAAAAATTCAGTTTCAGGTTTATTTGTATCAAGTTGAATTGGAAACTCTCCCATACGTAAGCAGCAAGGCTGTGTACTTGCGCAGAGTGTAGCTGAAAAAGTTTGAACTCATATAAACTGGTCTGGATTAAACAGATGATTGTTAAAGAGGCAGTATATGAAAATTTCTTCTCTCGTGAGAGTATAAATTTCCAACAAAATGTGCTAGAATTCCAGATGAGATGTAATATCTATAAATAGTGCGTGACACTTTTGTGTAAAATCTAGTCGTTCAAGGCGAAGGAATTACTAAAATTCCTCAATCAAGTTGCATTAAAGCAACTAAACTTATCTCTGGAATGTCGTTATACTTATGCTCCACTTTGTACTACTGTTCATATTCACAGAAATTTACTCGAAATATGCATTCACCTCACTGGAAAAGACCTTCAAAATACATAATCCACCCTCGTCCTTCTCCGATTGGGACCATTTTAGAGTTACTGGTCTCGTAGACAAAACCTCGCTCGGTGATTCGTATTACAGTTTATAACTGAAATCTTTCCTCGTGATGTATTTCGAGCATTCTTATAGCTATTGCGTCTCCATGATAGCAGGTCGATTGAACGCCAATAGAACGTGTTTTCCGACAACCACTAATGGAATAGTAGATTCCATCTTAGAGTCTTTTTGTTCTTCTATCTTTTTACCATTGAGACAATCAGCAATAAAATACCCTGCCCACGTCAATCCAGAGCCGGATGTGCTCAAGGAAAATCAGAATCGTGAACTCCTTATTTAAGTTGACGATATCAAATATATCTCGACCCAGTCCAATTATTATTGAAATACCGGGAACATTACAATAAACCTTCCCAAATCTCCGATGGAGTTTTAAAAGGTGCAAAATGCTACCTTCGTGGGTTTCTAACAGAAACACTCAATGTTGGATGTTCTGATCTGTGATCAACCTTCATACAATTATCCTGTCATATCGTATCTAAAACGTTTGAGACCCACACTAGGCTTCTCAATATCAAATGGGCCTGGACAAAGAGTGATGCTTTTTCCTATAATTTCAATATTTGGATTTCACTTAAGTTTGAATATGATATCCCCGACTATTTTGTAAAGGATTATAGTACTTCGTCTGATCCTAATGACTTCTTATTCTGGCCAGTTGAGGCTTGAACCCCTAAGAACCGACTGTACGATTTGCAAAGTAATACTCGAGGGAACTCTGCAGAGTTCCAGGAAATGCATAAAACTAAAAATGGCAGATATTAATGGAGAAGTGAATAAAATGATGCGGTTGTTATGACAGTAATAATATTGACCATTTTCTTTTATTTCTCCAATAGTTTCCATTTTGTGCATGCATACGTTGTATATATTCATAATCAAAGCAAAACTAAGGTTTTAGCACGATTAAGGAAATGCTTCCTAACTACCTTGATCTGAAGTCCTCGTCGGAATAAATTTGTATAACAGAATTCTAAGAACTTTTGGAAAGAATATGAGCAGATATCCTACCAAGTTATTTATTCCAGTGAGAGTTGTGGTCCTAACAAAATGCAAGCTGTATGCATGCATCTCAGATCAACACAGTTCAAATATTGATTGAATGTGAAACTTTTTTGTAAACAAAATAAAAAATTATTTTCTTGAATTTTATGCGGAACATTTTGTTTTTTAAACTTTTAATTATCACTTTCAGAACCCAAAAATAAAGAGGCTATTTGTACAGAAATGGATGATCCATTCTTACGGCCGCCATTATGGGAGGATATTACTAGCTCAATACAAAATATTGATCCAGAAAATGCAGTTATGCTGGGCACAACGGTAGCTCAAGTTAAAATGGAAACAGTAGATGATCCCCTGTTGGAATCATTCTCTACTCCATTGCTCAGTCCTCTTGAAATTAAAACAGAAAAATCGCAACATTCACATGTGGTACCAAATCATCAGCAACAACATCATCCTAGCCAACATCATCATAGTAGTCACCATCAAGGAGCTAATAGTCATGCACATATATCGCATCACAATAATGGCGCATTACATCACCATACCTTAGGCAACCTGAATAACAATCAAAATAACAGTGGAAGCGGCAGCAGTGCCAATGCCACCAGAAGTAACAATAGTAATAACAACAACAACAACAATGACAGTATAGCGAATAATAACAATAACAACAACAGCCATAACAGTAATAATAATAATTCGTATCTCCTAACTGGATCGAATTATCCACAGCCCCAGCAGAGTAATTTAAATAGTTATCTTAGTGGTAGTACAAATGGCAGCGGTAATATAAGCCTTCATCACTCAAATCAGCATCCGATGCCGCCAAATTGTAATAGCGGCAGCGGGAATGCCGGTTACACCTATAATTGGCAAAACCATTCGCAGGTGAGTCGTGAAAGTTTGCGCAAAGGAATGCACCGAAGTAATGTGAATTTTTCTTGTTTCTTTTTTCTCTCTCTCTCTCTCTCTCTGTCTCACTCTCCGCAGTCATATCATGCCAAGTTTCCAGCACAAAGTGCGTCGTCAAGCCTATGCCCACCGCCAATGTCAAGGCTAATGTACGTACCGCCATTAACGCCTCCGAGTTCTGATCCTGGTAGCCCTGGCAGTAGTCTTGTTGGTCCAAGGAGAACACCACCCCCGCCCTATCATCATCAGCAGCAACAGCAGCAACAACAACAGCAGCAGCAAGCTCTTTCGGGTGGTTGTCCCACGATAATTACATTACATGCAAACAACAGTAATCACCACCCACATCATAGTCACAGCAACCAATCTGTGAACAGTGTTAACGGTAGCGGTGGTGGCAGTCGAACTCTTACATCCCTAACCTCTAGCAATAATAATTTAAGTAGTAGTGGTAATAGCAGTTCTGTGTTATCGAATA
Organism: Dioctria linearis; assembly: GCA_963930735.1. Lineage (NCBI taxonomy): Eukaryota > Metazoa > Arthropoda > Insecta > Diptera > Asilidae > Dioctria > Dioctria linearis. Next base: position 8,755 of record CAWVNZ010000329.1, read on the forward strand.
TCATTTCGACGCCCGTCAAGAGCATGGTGGCCAGGTACAACAGAAGGAACAACCCCGAACTGGAGAAACGGCGGATACATCACTGTGATTTCATAGGTAAGTGCGTCCAAACTAATTGCTAAGCTTTTGTTTTTTTTTCTAATATAGTCAGAAACCGCCGTTTAACACCGGCCGAGCTATTGGTATTCTTTTTTTTCCTAACGACACAAAATGCACACGACAATTTTTTTATGAACACCAACTACTGCATATTGGAAACGTTCCAAATATGGGAGTTTGTGGAATTTGTTTCCAGCACGTTCATCGTAGGTACCCTTTATACTGTTTGTTGGAATTTAAGTTCAGTCTACAGGTTATGCTATATGTATATAGAAGAAATGTCGTCTTGACTTAATAGCCCTCGGCGCAGATAAAATGTGACGACATTTGTGTGTTGAGAACTGCTCGACCTGGAACCGGAATTTATGACACTAATGTACACCTGTAAAATGTCATAAATCCTCATTAATGGGGATAGCCAACTCCGGTGACAAATTTTATTATTGTCGGGGACAAGAACTTTATTATTTGCTCTGGACTAGAAGTGTTTTGCAATATAAACGGGCTAATTACAGTCAACCAATTTTATTGTGCAGACTAATTTAATCGTTTCAAGATTGGTTCACTCTGCGAAACTTGTCTTAGAGTCGGCGAATATTTACTTTAAAGCTTTTTATCGGCCATAAGTTGATTACTGTTATCGTTACATGACCGTAGCTTTCAGGTCTTTTTATGGGGCAAGAGAGATTGGATGGACCATTAGTAGATAACTAATAACACCGTGACCAATTTGTTTTCTCATATGCTCAGGGACAGGGTGGTAAAATTTTAAATTTGAATTCTTTCGATGTGACTGCAATAAATAGCACACCTGGAATAAAAGTAAGTTAACCGAGATTTTATCCATTTGTTTTTCTTTCTTTTGACCTTTTGAATTCTGTCCAAGTTTTTCCGCCTTCATTTAATTTTTTTTATATGTAATTCTTGATATTTTAACCTTTCTTTTTTCATGTCGATTCCATTCTAATTCCTGACGAGTAATTGTTCGTATAGGAAAAGCCTTCTATTTAAGTAGGCATGTCTCCTATCAATTTCCATTTTGTTCATTTTATCTAGATCACTATTATTTCTTGATGTGTGAATGACTTTAGTTCCGAATTTTTGATTTGTCGTCGCCAGAATAAATTTCTTGTGATACTTAAAAATGTGTTGAAACAAACTTTTTTAACAAGCCAACATGGGTTCCTTCTTTCTATATAATAGGATTGACTTCAACCAAGAGTTAAATATTCTGATTTTGAATTCCTCGTAAGAAGTAGGGATTACCAAACTACCCAGAGTCCAGAAATATTTTTAATTGCTAGGGTGATGTTGTAGAGAATTATAGATTCAGCTTTGATTATGTGTGTTGTTACGTTCGTGGCCTTAGTTCGTTATTTAAAACACAATATTTCGACAATCGTTCAGAAGTTCTTTCTTTATTTAACTTTACTGTTTGCTCTCACAAATTCACAAACATTTATCAAACCAACTCTCTATAGTTATCGCTAGTACTGTACATCTAATTATCACAATCCAAATAGTTTACTTCGTCCACTTCACTGTCTGAAATAAGACTCCGCATCCTGGATGTGAGAAGCGCTGTATTTATACTCTATAAATTATCCTAGAACCTTCCAGTAAATTCTATTCTCAGAACTCAAAGTTTACTAAGATGGCACTAACCTAAAGTTGTTTTCATTTTCAACAGATGTCGCTTGTGTCACTTTTTTGCATGTAACAGTATTACTATTTTCTGGTATTAGGTTAGGTTAGGTAAGAGAGGTGTCGCTAGACGACTAGCCTGCATCACGTAGACCTCTAGTAGGTCCATTGTACCCCTAGAATTCAGCGACCCCAAATCCATCCAGCTTCCCTTAGGAAAGTCAGGATACATCTAAGACATTTTACCTAGATCCATCCTGCTTCTCTAAGAAAGCTCAAGATATATCTAAATTCCCTACTTTGCAACATTCCCAAACTTGAAAAAGAAATACTTACCCAATAGCCTACAGCCTTTATTCATCAAAGCGGGGCATTCGCAAAGCATGAGTTGGACGGATTCGATTGCCTCCGAGTCCTTTCAGCTCCTGCAGAAATCGTTCGTCGCTACACCCAGTCTTCTAGCATGGTCCCCTATGGCCCAGTGACCCGTAATGACCCCTACTAGATTTCTGTTATTTGTTCTGCTGCCATTCAACAGTTTTCTTGTTCTCTTCCTGTCATATGCAGGGTACAATTGCCTCGCAATAGGCAGGTGTCTCTGCTGCTCCACCAGAGGCTTGCTTTTTGATACGCACCCCTGATGATTTTCTTTTCTATAGCTCCAATTGGGATCCTCAATAAGATGCCGCTGCAGAGCTATGCAAATCAAAGCCCTTTTTGGTCAACTCATCAGCCATCTCGCCATATGGCCAGGTACCCAGCATAGTCACCTTGTGCCTTATATTCAATTCCTCAAGGCTAGTCTTGCATAACTGCATGAATTTAGATTTTAGCAGCACAGCGTTTTCTGGTATTGCTTTGTAGGTTATTCTGGGCTTTATGATGTCTTATGCTCAATTTTAAGCATTACTTTCTTCTAATCCTTCAAAGGACATAGAATGACAGTAATGGCACTCTCCACTGGGCTCAAATTCGTGCACCAGTCTTCAGCTTACTCCACTCACTTCACTCACTATCTGTCAAAATAGTTCTCTTTCTTTTCGATCTTCTTGGTGGACGGATCCCTTATGGATGCCACAAGAGAGTCTGTTACAGTGTGTAGCAACGTGTCACCAATGTTATTCTTTCATATGATTTTTTCGATCATATCCTACAATTCATCTTCATATCTACAATTTATGGCTATAAATTGTCAATTTCATGCTTAATATTATTTTTCAAGTCCTGCAGGGTTCGTGGCTTGTTCATATAAATTATAATCACATCAAATAATCCGAAAAAAACACTTTGGAGCGACCAAATCGGGTGATCTTCATATTCCCCGGAAGAGCTTCCCAAGAGTAATTTATTTGAACTCTGTGTAAGGCATGGCACCATCTTCTTGAAGCATATATCGGTCCATTTCATATAAATGTACATATATAACGAATTTCGAACATATCTACTGTTAACACAGCTATCGAAGCTCCACTATCATTAGTCGCCATTTGCAAGGATAATTATAACTTTTTCCGAATGGATGACATAATTTGTGCCATCCAATTCAATGTATTGTAAGTTTGTCACCCATCCACCAATTTTCATGAGTTTTATTGTAGTAATGAGTCCCAACAATTGTTGACCTTGGTGGTTTTCTGTTACCATTTGGAGATTTTTACCATCAAAATTATTCATGACTTTTTTCCTTCTCGTTTTTTAAGTAATTGGAACATTACAGAAACTTCTTTGTCCAATTGTATGGCTTTATATGAATCAAATAGGATGACGCAACGAAGAAAAACTCTTTCAGAACTATCGTGACGAAGAATCGGTAAATTGTGTTTTTTGTTTTTTGACAATAAAACCGACTAACTACAAAAGTTTTGGCCTTATTACTGTTAATCTATGTACTTTTAATTCAAAATGCGTTTGCCACAATTATACCCTCGCTTTGGTGCCTCGGCAAAGATATATGCAGACGACTAAGTTGCAAACAAATGTTGTTGGTAAATCCTCCCAAATTTATCTTATAAACAAGTTAAAAAGCTAGAATTGGTCTAAGACCAATTCTTATGATACCCTAGATGAATGCTCGTATAAAATTTCGTATGATCACCGATCTATGCAAGTTTGATTTTTGAAGTGGTTTTTCGCATATATTTCTAGAACGGTTTGTCGGACAGAAAAAAATGATTATAACCAATTTTATAGGATTTCGTATTCTGAAGAAGTTTTTAGTACAATAAAAATGTCTTGGACTGATCGTTTTCACAGTATACGTTAAAATCCTAAACTGTTATATGGTAACACCAAGAAGGAGTTGCCTGATTTAGTCCATGTTTGAAATTTTATTTGCTAGTAGAAAGAGAACACCATGTACCAAATTTCAGCTCTCTATATCGATGCGTTCACAGGCAGTGTGCAAATATATAGTGGAAAACGAAAGTTTTGTATGGCAACCCCACGAAGGAGTTGCCCGATTTGTCTCATTTTCGAACATAATTTTACTTTTTTTTTTAAAGTCCGTGTACAAAATTTCAGCTCTCTAAGTATACGCGTTCTCGAGTTATCGGACGGACGGACGGACGGACGGACGGACATGCAAAAATCAAAATATCTTTTAATATTATGCGTGGGTGTCCAATCCATTTTGCTCTACCATCATTATTTCGAGGTATTACAAACGGAATGACAAACTCAGTATACCCCTATAGATTTCATCTAGGGTATAAAAAAGGTATGATTTTCGGCCATATGATATGTGGAGCCAGGACAATAAGGAGTCTGTTTTTGTAGTTACAATCAAATTTAAAAGTAATTCTAGCTGTTATAGTAAAACGGCGACAGTATTGTATCAGCGAATTTCCTCACAATTATGCATGTCCATACTTAAAAAACAGGTAGAACCATGTACCAATCTACACGCCTTAGAGTGTATGAACTTAAGAAATATCACAGGCACTGCCTGCTCAGAACCAGAGTTCCACAATGAGAACAAACCATGATTGCGTACTTTTTCTGACGGATCATCTACAAAGGATGGAACTTGTTGATGATCCGATGATAAGTTCGAAGCAATGACTCACTTTTTTTGTCTATGGCTGGCTCTCTGAGGAAAGCGTTACAGATTCCTTAGCTCACACCTCCTGGAAGAAATTCATTATAGTGTCAAACACAATTCCGATGTTTTGATTTGAGTCGATCCAACCCATTTCGATCTAATGGATGCATCAGCACAATTGTTCCGTTCGGTTTCAAACACTTGACTTTAAAATTTTGCCAGATTTTGTCTTTCCGCTTTATATGAAAACATTCTTTTTTTGTCATATATTTCATGCATTTTTTAATTTTCTCAACAAAAGCCTTTTCTAGCATCTTTCAGTGTAATCAAATCTTTGTAAATTATTTTTCTAGGTTATGTCATCCTTAAATGTTGAAATTTGCTCAACTTCCCCGTTTCGATTCGATCCATTTCGATCTATTTTGTTGAAATGTGTCTAATTGCACGTATGTCTCATATAAGCAAATTTGACATTTGTACGAATAGGATCGAAACGGTGGAATTGTGTTTTTCCCTTATGCCTATAATGAGGGATAGGGCCAATATTGCACTTTGTAAGAGCGTCCAGTTGGGACCTATAAGCAATTGCCCTTAAGCCTGGAGAGTGAACTATGGGCCTTGTCGTGGCCTACGTTCCAGAAATCCCACCTGGGGTTTCAAACGCTTTTCAATCCATCCTACCATCCATCTATGATTTGAGTTAGAGTTTTTGTACTTATATCAGTAAGACACCCACTGCGTCCTTATGCGGCAAACTGAGTTTATCTATATTGGAACTTAACTTGTGTAGGAAGAAGGTCAGCCACGTAACCTCAATTCTACACCAATCTTCATTTTAATCGAAGAGGATTCAACCTAGCTCAGATGATATTGGATATGGCATCCATTAAACTTGTAATTAGTGTTTTGTCTGTAAAATTGGGCTAAACGTTAATTAAATTTTAAAAATCTATAAAAAGGCAAATACCTTCACGGCCACATAATTAAAAAAACAAAAAAATAATGTAAGCAAACAATTTTCCAATCGAAGATGTTTTTTTATTATCTTGAATTGAACTTTTGATTAATTCTGTAATTTCCACTCTCAACGTGAGCAAATATTTTACTGCGCGACATTTCATTTTTGTTACTTGGTTGTCTTTTTTTCGTTTATTTTTTTTATTGCTTACTTTCGTGCAATTTACCTTTAAGTACAGCACGGTAGAGCACAGAAAACAAGATAAAACAAGCACAGAGCATGACTGAGCCCGGCTTTAGATTATGTTTCCGCGGATGTTTTATTTGGTCGCTTTCATTGATTTCTTTCCTCTGGTGTTGTTGGCTATTAAGCTAGGCTTAACAGCTTCGTATGTCTCGTCGTTGCATTTGAACCTCATTAAACTTATGCGCCTCTTTTTTTTACTGTTCTCTTCTGAAATGCTACTAGTACTACCTGTTTGGTTTACACGAAGTAATGCCACTTTGATTCTGGTATGAAAGGATTGAACATGACAGACTTCGACTACATATACGATTTGTATATGGATTCTATTCGTAACTGTTTTATTAAGTAAAGCTCTCTTTTCTCTGGTATTATAATTTCAATAGTTGGCCATTTTTATGTAATCTATAAATTTAGAGGATGTGCAATGCAGGGTTTCTTCAGTTTTTATACATCTCTAAGAAAATAATATTTGAAATTTGCTCATACAGAAATGATAGCTAACGGTGGAAGAAACTTATCAATACAAGCAATGAA
>CAWVNZ010000330.1:0-46267 GCA_963930735.1 Dioctria linearis
TCAAAAAATAATTGTTTAGTGTCGCAAATTATAATTACGCCAGGGATTGCCTTTTCTATAGTAAATTATTCAAAAAATAATTTTATACTGTCTCAAATTTTATTTACGCCAGGGATTGCCTTTTCTATAGTAAATTATTCAAAAAATAATTTTTTACTGTCGCAAATTTTAATTACGCCAGGTAGGGATTTCCTTTTCTATAGTAAATTTTGCAAAAAATAATTGTTTAGTGTCGCAAATTTTAATTACGCCAGGGATTGCCTTTTTCTATAGTAAGTTATTCAAAAAATATTTTTTTCTGTCACAAATTTTAATTACGCCAGGGATTGTCTTTTCTATAGTAAATTATTCAAAAAATAATTTTTTAGTGTCGCAAATTTTAATTACGCTAGGGATTGCCTTTTCTATAGTAAATTTTGCAAAAAATAATTTTTTAGTGTCGCAAATTTTAATTACGCCAGGGATTGCCTTTTCTATAGTAAATTATTCAAAAAATAATTTTTTACTGTCTCTAATTTTAATTACGCCAGGGATTGCCTTTTCTATAGTAAATTATTCAAAAAATAATTGTTTAGTGTCGCAAATTTTAATTACGCCAGGGATTGCCTTTTCTATAGTAAGTTATTCAAAAAATATTTTTTTCTGTCACAAATTTTAATTACGCCAGGGATTGTCTTTTCTATAGTAAATTATTCAAAAAATAATTTTTTAGTGTCGCAAATTTTAATTACGCTAGGGATTGCCTTTTCTATAGTAAATTTGCAAAAAATAATTTTTTAGTGTCGCAAATTTTAATTACGCCAGGGATTGCCTTTTCTATAGTAAATTTTGCAAAAAAATAATTGTTTAGTGTCGCAAATTTTAATTACGCCAGGGATTGCCTTTTCTTTAGTAAATTTTGCAAAAAATAATTGTATAGTATCGCAAATTTTAATTACGCCAGGGATTGCCTTTTCTATAGTAAATTATTCAAAAAATAATTTTTTACTGTCTCAAATTTTAATTACGCCAGGGATTGCCTTTTCTATAGTAAACTATTCAAAAATTCATTTTTTACTGTCTCAAATTTTAATTACGCCAGGGATTGCCTTTTCTATAGTAAATTTTGCAAAAAATAATTGTTTAGTGTCGCAAATTATAATTACGCCAGGGATTGCCTTTTCTATAGTAAATTTTGCAAAAATTAATTTTTTCTGTCACAAATTTTAATTACGGCAGGGATTGCCTTTTCTATAGTAAATTATTCAAAAAAATAATTTTTTACTGTCTCAAATTTTAATTACGCCAGGGATTGCCTTTTCTATAGTAAATTATTCAAAAAAATAATTTTTTACTGTCTCAAATTTTAAATACGCCAGGGATTGCCTTTTCTATAGTAAATTTTGAAAAAATTATTGTTTAGTGTCGCAAATTTTAATTACGCCAGGGATTGCCTTTTCTATAGTAAATTATTCAAAAAATAATTTTATACTGTCTCAAATTTTAATTACGCCAGGGATTGCCTTTTCTATAGTAAATTTTGCAAAAAATAATTGTTTAGTGTCGCAAATTTTAATTACGCCAGGGATTGCCTTTTCTATAGTAAATTTTGCAAAAATAATTTTTTACTGTCTCAAATTTTAATTACGCCAGGGATTGCCTTTTCTATAGTAAATTTTGCAAAAAATAATTTTTTCTGTCACAAATTTTAATTAGGCCAGGGATTGCCTTTTCTATAGTAAATTATTCAAAAAATAATTGTTAGTGTCGCAAATTATAATTACGCCAGGATTGCCTTTTCTATAGTAAATTATTCAAAAAATATTTGTTTAGTGTCGCAAATTTTAATTACGCCAGGGATTGCCTTTTCTATAGTAAATTATTCAAAAAATAATTTTTTCTGTCACAAATTTTAATTACGCCAGGGAGTGCCTTTTCTGTAGTAAATTATTCAAAAAATAATTTTTTCTTCACAAATTTTAATTACGCCAGGCATTGCCTTTTCTATAGTAAATTATTCAAAAATAATTGTTTAGTGTCGCAAATTTTAATTACGCCAGGGATTGCCTTTTCTATAGTAAATTATTCAAAAAATAATTTTTTACTGTCTCAAATTTTAATTACGCCAGGGATTGCCTTTTATAGTAAATTTTGCAAAAAATAATTTTTAATGTCACAAATTTTAATTACGCCAGGGATTGCCTTTTCTATAGTAAATTATTCAAAAAATAATTGTTTAGGGTCGCAAATTATAATTACGCCAGGGATTGCCTTTTCTATAGTAAATTTTGCAAAAAATAATTGTTTAGTGTCGCAAATTTTAATTACACCAGGGATTGCCTTTTCTATAGTAAATTATTCAAAAAATAATTTTTTACTGTCTCAAATTTTAATTACGCCAGGGATTGCCTTTTCTATAGTAAATTATTCAAAAAATAATTGTTTAGTGTCGCAAATTTTAATTACGCCAGGGATTGCCTTTTCTATAGTAAATTATTCAAAAAATATTTTTTTCTGTCACAAATTTTAATTACGCCAGGGATTGCCTTTTCTATAGTAAATTATTCAAAAAATAATTTTTTAGTGTCGCAAATTTTAATTACGCTAGGGATTGCCTTTTCTATAGTAAATTTTGCAAAAAATAATTTTTTAGTGTCGCAAATTTTAATTACGCCAGGGATTGCCTTTTCTATAGTAAATTTTGCAAAAAATAATTGTTTAGTGTCGCAAATTTTAATTACGCCAGGGATTGCCTTTTCTTTAGTAAATTTTGCAAAAAATAATTGTTTAGTATCGCAAATTTTAATTACGCCAGGGATTGCCTTTTCTATAGTAAATTATTCAAAAAATAATTTTTTACTGTCTCAAATTTTAATTACGCCAGGGATTGCCTTTTCTATAGTAAACTATTCAAAAATTCATTTTTTACTGTCTCAAATTTTAATTACGCCAGGGATTGCCTTTTCTATAGTAAATTTTGCAAAAAATAATTGTTTAATGTCGCAAATTATAATTACGCCAGGGATTGCCTTTTCTATAGTAAATTTTGCAAAAATTAATTTTTTCTGTCACAAATTTTAATTACGGCAGGGATTGCCTTTTCTATAGTAAATTATTCAAAAAATAATTTTTTACTGTCGCAAATTTTAATTACGCCAGGTAGGGATTTCCTTTTCTATAGTAAATTTTGCAAAAAATAATTGTTTAGTATCGCAAATTTTAATTACGCCAGGGATTGCCTTTTCTATAGTAAACTATTCAAAAATTCATTTTTTACTGTCTCAAATTTTAATTACGCCAGGGATTGCCTTTTCTATAGTAAATTTTGCAGAAAATAATTGTTTAGTGTCTCAAATTTTAATTACGCCCAGGGATTGCCTTTTCGATAGTAAATTATTCAAAAAATAATTTTATACTGTCGCAAATTTTAATTACGCCAGGGATTGCCTTTTCTATAGTAAATTATTCAAAAAATAATTGTTTAGTGTCGCAAATTATAATTACGCCAGGGATTGCCTTTTCTATAGTAAATTTTGCAAAAAATAATTTTTTACTGTTGCAAATTTTAATTACGCCAGGAATTGCCTTTTCTATAGTAAATTATTCAAAAAATAATTTTTTACTGTCTCAAATTTTAATTACGCCAGGGATTGCCTTTTCTATAGTAAATTTTGCAAAAAATAATTGTTTAGTGTCGCAAATTTTAAATACGCCAGGGATTGCCTTTTCTATAGTAAATTTTGCAAAAATTAATTTTTTACTGTCTCAAATTTTAATTACGCCAGGGATTGCTTTTTCTATAGTAAATTTTGCAAAAAATAATTGTTTAGTGTCTCAAATTTTAATTACGCCAGGGATTGCCTTTTCTATAGTAAATTATTCAAAAATTCATTTTTTACTGTCGCAAATTTTAAATACGCCAGGGATTGCCTTTTCTATAGTAAATTTTGCAAAAAATAATTTTTTACTGTCGCAAATTTTAATTACGCCAGGGATTGCCTTTTCTATAGTAAATTTTGCAAAAAATAATTGTTTAGTGTCGCAAATTTTAATTACGCCAGGGATTGCCTTTTCTATAGTAAATTATTCAAAAAATTATTTTATACTGTCGCAAATTTTAATTACGCCAGGGATTGCCTTTACTATAGTAAATTATTCAAAAATTAATTTTTTTACTGTCGCAAATTTTAATTACGCCAGGGATTGCCTTTTCTATAGTAAATTTTGCAAAAAATAATTTTTTACTGTTGCAAATTTTAATTACGCCAGGGATTGCCTTTTCTATAGTAAATTATTCAAACATTAATTTTTTACTGTCGCAAGTTTTAATTACGCCAGGGATTGCCTTTTCTATAGTAAATTATTCAAAAAATAATTTTTTACTGTCGCAAATTTTAATTACGCCAGGGATTGCCTTTTCTATAGTAAATTATTCAAAAAATAATTTTTTACTGTCGCAAATTTTAATTACGCCAGGGATTGCCTTTTCTATAGTAAATTATTCAAAAAATAATTTTTTACTGTCTCAAATTTTAATTACGCCAGGGATTGCCTTTTCTATAGTAAATTATTCAAAAATTCATTTTTTACTGTCTCAAATTTTAATTACGCCAGGGATTGCCTTTTCTATAGTAAATTTTGCAAAAAATAATTTTATAATGTCGCAAATTTTAAATACGCCAGGGATTGCCTTTTCTATAGTAAATTTTGCAAAAAATAATTGTTTAGTGTCTCAAATTTTAATTACGCCAGGGATTGCCTTTTCTATAGTAAATTTTGCAAAAAATAATTGTTTAGTGTCGCAAATTTTAATTACGCCAGGGATTGCCTTTTCTATAGTAAATTATTCAAAAAATAATTTTTTACTGTCGCAAATTTTAATTACGCCAGGGATTGCCTTTTCTATAGTAAATTATTCAAAAATATTTTTTTCTGTCACAAATTTTAATTACGCCAGGGATTTCCTTTTCTATAGTAAATTTTGCAAAAAATAATTTTTTACTGTCTCAAATTTTAATTACGCCAGGGATTGCCTTTTCTATAGTAAATTATTCAAAAAATATTTTTTTAGTGTCGCAAATTTTAATTACGCCAGGGATTGCCTTTTCTATAGTAAATTATTCAAAAATTCATTTTTTCTGTCTCAAATTTTAATTACGCCAGGGATTGCCTTTTCGATAGTAAATTATTCAAAAAATAATTTTATACTGTCGCAAATTTTAATTACGCCAGGGATTGCCTTTTCTATAGTAAATTATTCAAAAAATAATTGTTTAGTGTCGCAAATTATAATTACGCCAGGGATTGCCTTTTCTATAGTAAGTTTTGCAAAAATAATTTTTTACTGTTGCAAATTTTAATTACGCCAGGGATTGCCTTTTCTATAGTAAATTATTCAAAAAATAATTTTTTACTGTCTCAAATTTTAATTACGCCAGGGATTGCCTTTTCTATAGTAAATTTTGCAAAAAATAATTGTTTAGTGTCGCAAATTTTAAATACGCCAGGGATTGCCTTTTCTATAGTAAATTTTGCAAAAATTAATTTTTTACTGTCTCAAATTTTAATTACGCCAGGGATTGCCTTTTCTATAGTAAATTATTCAAAAAACAATTTTTTACTGTCTAAAATTTTAATTACGCCAGGGATTGCCTTTTCTATAGTAAATTATTCAAAAAATCATTTTTTACTGTCTCAAATTTTAATTACGCCAGGGATTGCCTTTTCTATAGTAAATTATTCAAAAAATAATTTTTTACTGTCTCAAATTTTAATTACGCCAGGGATTGCCTTTTCTATAGTAAATTATTCAAAAAATAATTTTTTTTTGTCACAAATTTTAATTACGCCAGGGATTGCCTTTTCTATAGTAAATTTTGCAAAAAATAATTGTTTAGTGTCTCAAATTTTAATTACGCCAGGGATTGCCTTTTCTATAGTAAATTATTCAAAAATTCATTTTTTACTGTCGCAAATTTTAAATACGCCAGGGATTGCCTTTTCTATAGTAAATTTTGCAAAAAATAATTTTTTACTGTCGCAAATTTTAATTACGCCAGGGATTGCCTTTTCTATAGTAAATTTTGCAAAAAATAATTGTTTAGTGTCGCAAATTTTAATTACGCCAGGGATTGCCTTTTCTATAGTAAATTATTCAAAAAATAATTTTATACTGTCGCAAATTTTAATTACGCCAGGGATTGCCTTTTCTATAGTAAATTATTCAAAAATTAATTTTTTTACTGTCGCAAATTTTAATTACGCCAGGGATTGCCTTTTCTATAGTAAATTTTGCAAAAAATAATTTTTTACTGTTGCAAATTTTAATTACGCCAGGGATTGCCTTTTCTATAGTAAATTATTCAAACATTAATTTTTTACTGTCGCAAGTTTTAATTACGCCAGGGATTGCCTTTTCTATAGTAAATTATTCAAAAAATAATTTTTTACTGTCGCAAATTTTAATTACGCCAGGGATTGCCTTTTCTATAGTAAATTATTCAAAAAATAATTTTTTACTGTCGCAAATTTTAATTACGCCAGGGATTGCCTTTTCTATAGTAAATTATTCAAAAAATAATTTTTTACTGTCTCAAATTTTAATTACGCCAGGGATTGCCTTTTCTATAGTAAATTATTCAAAAATTCATTTTTTACTGTCTCAAATTTTAATTACGCCAGGGATTGCCTTTTCTATAGTAAATTTTGCAAAAAATAATTTTATAATGTCGCAAATTTTAAATACGCCAGGGATTGCCTTTTCTATAGTAAATTTTGCAAAAAATAATTGTTGAGTGTCTCAAATTTTAATTACGCCAGGGATTGCCTTTTCTATAGTAAATTTTGCAAAAAATAATTGTTTAGTGTCGCAAATTTTAATTACGCCAGGGATTGCATTTTCTATAGTAAATTATTCAAAAAATAATTTTTTACTGTCGCAAATTTTAATTACGCCAGGGATTGCCTTTTCTACAGTAAATTATTCAAAAATTCATTTTTTATTGTCTCAAATTTTAATTACGCCAGGGATTGCCTTTTCTATAGTAAATTTTGCAAAAAATAATTGTTTAGTGTCGCAAATTTTAATTACGACAGGGATTGCCTTTTCTATAGTAAATTATTCAAAAAATAATTTTATACTGTCGCAAATTTTAATTACGCCAGGGATTGCCTTTTCTATAGTAAATTTTGCAAAAAATAATTTTTTACTGTTGCAAATTTTAAATACGCCAGGGATTGCCTTTTGTATAGTAAATTATTCAAAAATTCATTTTTTACTGTCGCAAATTTTAATTACGCCAGGGATTGCCTTTTCTATAGTAAATTATTCAAAAATTAATTTTTTAGTGTCGCAAATTTTAATTACGCCAGGGATTGCCTTTTCTATAGTAAATTTTGCAAAAAATAATTGTTTAGTGTTGCAAATTTTAAATACGCCAGGGATTGCCTTTTCTATAGTAAATTATTCAAAAAATAATTTTTTACTGTCGCAAATTTTAAATACGCCAGGGATTGCCTTTTCTATAGTAAATTATACAAAAAATAATTTTTTACTGTCTCAAATTTTAATTACGCCAGGGATTGCCTTTTCTATAGTAAATTATTCAAAAAATAATTGTTTAGTGTCGCAAATTTTAATTACGCCAGGGATTGCCTTTTTTTAGTAAATTTTGCAAAAAATAATTTTTTACTGTTGCAAATTTTAAATACGCCAGGGATTGCCTTTTCTATAGTAAATTATTCAAAAATTCATTTTTTACTGTCTCAAATTTTAATTACGCCAGGGATTGCCTTTTCTATAGTAAAATATTCAAAAAATATTTTTTTCTGTCACAAATTTTAATTACGGCAGGGATTGCCTTTTCTATAGTAAATTTTGCAAAAAATAATTTTTTACTGTCTCAAATTTTAATTACGCCAGGGATTGCCTTTTCTATAGTAAATTATTCAAAAAATAATTTTTTAGTGTCGCAAATTTTAATTACGCCAGGGATTGCCTTTTCTATAGTAAATTATTCAAAAAATAATTTTATACTGTCGCAAATTTTAATTACGCCAGGGATTGCCTTTTCTATAGTAAATTATTCAAAAAATAATTGTTTAGTGTCGCAAATTATAATTACGCCAGGGATTGCCTTTTCTATAGTAAATTTTGCAAAAAATAATTTTTTACTGTTGCAAATTTTAATTACGCCAGGGATTGCCTTTTCTATAGTAAATTATTCAAAAAATAATTTTTTACTGTCTCAAATTTTAATTACGCCAGGGATTGCCTTTTCTATAGTAAATTTTGCAAAAAATAATTGTTTAGTGTCGCAAATTTTAAATACGCCAGGGATTGCCTTTTGTATAGTAAATTTTGCAAAAATTAATTTTTTACTGTCTCAAATTTTAATTACGCCAGGGATTGCCTTTTCTATAGTAAATTATTCAAAAAATAATTTTTTACTGTCTCAAATTTTAATTACGCCAGGGATTGCCTTTTCTATAGTAAGTTATTCAAAAAATCATTTTTTACTGTCGCAAATTTTAATTACGCCAGGGATTGCCTTTTCTATAGTAAATTATTCAAAAAATAATTTTTTACTGTCTCAAATTTTAATTACGCCAGGGATTGCCTTTTCTATAGTAAATTATTCAAAAATTCATTTTTTACTGTCTCAAATTTTAATTACGCCAGGGATTGCCTTTTCTAGAGTAAATTTTGCAAAAAATAATTTTATAATGTCGCAAATTTTAAATACGCCAGGGATTGCCTTTTCTATAGTAAATTTTGCAAAAAATAATTGTTTAGTGTCTCAAATTTTAATTACGCCAGGGATTGCCTTTTCTATAGTAAATTTTGCAAAAAATAATTGTTTAGTGTCGCAAATTTTAATTACGCCAGGGATTGCCTTTTCTATAGTAAATTATTCAAAAAATAATTTTTTACTGTCGCAAATTTTAATTACGCCAGGGATTGCCTTTTCTATAGTAAATTATTCAAAAATATTTTTTTCTGTCACAAATTTTAATTACGCCAGGGATTTCCTTTTCTATAGTAAATTTTGCAAAAAATAATTTTTTACTGTCTCAAATTTTAATTACGCCAGGGATTGCCTTTTCTATAGTAAATTATTCAAAAAATAATTTTTTAGTGTCGCAAATTTTAATTACGCCAGGGATTGCCTTTTCTATAGTAAATTATTCAAAAATTCATTTTTTCTGTCTCAAATTTTAATTACGCCAGGGATTGCCTTTTCGATAGTAAATTATTCAAAAAATAATTTTATACTGTCGCAAATTTTAATTACGCCAGGGATTGCCTTTTCTATAGTAAATTATTCAAAAAATAATTGTTTAGTGTCGCAAATTATAATTACGCCAGGGATTGCCTTTTCTATAGTAAATTTTGCAAAAAATAATTTTTTACTGTTGCAAATTTTAATTACGCCAGGGATTGCCTTTTCTATAGTAAATTATTCAAAAAATAATTTTTTACTGTCTCAAATTTTAATTACGCCAGGGATTGCCTTTTCTATAGTAAATTTTGCAAAAAATAATTGTTTAGTGTCGCAAATTTTAAATACGCCAGGGATTGCCTTTTCTATAGTAAATTTTGCAAAAATTAATTTTTTACTGTCTCAAATTTTAATTACGCCAGGGATTGCCTTTTCTATAGTAAATTATTCAAAAAATAATTTTTTACTGTCTAAAATTTTAATTACGCCAGGGATTGCCTTTTCTATAGTAAATTATTCAAAAAATCATTTTTTACTGTCTCAAATTTTAATTACGCCAGGGATTGCCTTTTCTATAGAAAATTATTCAAAAAATAATTTTTTACTGTCTCAAATTTTAATTACGCCAGGGATTGCCTTTTCTATAGTAAATTATTCAAAAAATAATTTTTTTTGTCACAAATTTTAATTACGCCAGGGATTGCCTTTTCTATAGTAAATTTTGCAAAAAATAATTGTTTAGTGTCTCAAATTTTAATTACGCCAGGGATTGCCTTTTCTATAGTAAATTATTCAAAAATTCATTTTTTACTGTCGCAAATTTTAAATACGCCAGGGATTGCCTTTTCTATAGTAAATTTTGCAAAAAATAATTTTTTACTGTCGCAAATTTTAATTACGCCAGGGATTGCCTTTTCTATAGTAAATTTTGCAAAAAATAATTGTTTAGTGTCGCAAATTTTAATTACGCCAGGGATTGCCTTTTCTATAGTAAATTATTCAAAAAATAATTTTATACTGTCGCAAATTTTAATTACGCCAGGGATTGCCTTTTCTATAGTAAATTATTCAAAAATTAATTTTTTTACTGTCGCAAATTTTAATTACGCCCGGGATTGCCTTTTCTATAGTAAATTTTGCAAAAAATAATTTTTTACTGTTGCAAATTTTAATTACGCCAGGGATTGCCTTTTCTATAGTAAATTATTCAAACATTAATTTTTTACTGTCGCAAGTTTTAATTACGCCAGGGATTGCCTTTTCTATAGTAAATTATTCAAAAAATAATTTTTTACTGTCGCAAATTTTAATTACGCCAGGGATTGCCTTTTTCTATAGTAAATTATTCAAAAAATAATTTTTTACTGTCGCAAATTTTAATTACGCCAGGGATTGCCTTTTCTATAGTAAATTATTCAAAAAATAATTTTTTACTGTCTCAAATTTTAATTACGCCAGGGATTGCCTTTTCTATAGTAAATTATTCAAAAATTCATTTTTTACTGTCTCAAATTTTAATTACGCCAGGGATTGCCTTTTCTATAGTAAATTTTGCAAAAAATAATTTTATAATGTCGCAAATTTTAAATACGCCAGGGATTGCCTTTTCTATAGTAAATTTTGCAAAAAATAATTGTTGAGTGTCTCAAATTTTAATTACGCCAGGGATTGCCTTTTCTATAGTAAATTTTGCAAAAAATAATTGTTTAGTGTCGCAAATTTTAATTACGCCAGGGATTGCCTTTTCTATAGTAAATTATTCAAAAAATAATTTTTTACTGTCGCAAATTTTAATTACGCCAGGGATTGCCTTTTCTATAGTAAATTATTCAAAAATTCATTTTTTACTGTCTCAAATTTTAATTACGCCAGGGATTGCCTTTTCTATAGTAAATTATTCAAAAAATAATTTTATACTGTCGCAAATTTTAATTACGCCAGGGATTGCCTTTTCTATAGTAAATTATTCAAAAAATAATTTTTTACTGTCGCAAATTTTAATTACGCCAGGGATTGCCTTTTCTATAGTAAATTATTCAAAAATTCATTTTTTACTGTCTCAAATTTTAATTTCGCCAGGGATTGCCTTTTCTATAGTAAATTTTGCAAAAAATAATTGTTTAGTGTCGCAAATTTTAATTACGACAGGGATTGCCTTTTCTATAGTAAATTATTCAAAAAATAATTTTATACTGTCGCAAATTTTAATTACGCCAGGGATTGCCTTTTCTATAGTAAATTTTGCAAAAAAAATTTTTTACTGTTGCAAATTTTAAATACGCCAGGGATTGCCTTTTGTATAGTAAATTATTCAAAAATTCATTTTTTACTGTCGCAAATTTTAATTACGCCAGGGATTGCCTTTTCTATAGTAAATTATTCAAAAATTAATTTTTTAGTGTCGCAAATTTTAATTACGCCAGGGATTGCCTTTTCTATAGTAAATTTTGCAAAAAATAATTGTTTAGTGTTGCAAATTTTAAATACGCCAGGGATTGCCTTTTCTATAGTAAATTATTCAAAAAATAATTTTTTACTGTCGCAAATTTTAAATACGCCAGGGATTGCCTTTTCTATAGTAAATTATTCAAAAAATAATTTTTTACTGTCTCAAATTTTAATTACGCCAGGGATTGCCTTTTCTATAGTAAATTACTCAAAAAATAATTGTTTAGTGTCGCAAATTTTAATTACGCCAGGGATTGCCTTTTTTTAGTAAATTTTGCAAAAAATAATTTTTTACTGTTGCAAATTTTAAATACGCCAGGGATTGCCTTTTCTATAGTAAATTATTCAAAAATTCATTTTTTACTGTCTCAAATTTTAATTACGCCAGGGATTGCCTTTTCTATAGTAAATTATTCAAAAAATATTTTTTTCTGTCACAAATTTTAATTACGCCAGGGATTGCCTTTTCTATAGTAAATTATTCAAAAAATAATTTTTTACTGTCTCAAATTTTAATTACGCCAGGGATTGCCTTTTCTATAGTAAATTTTGCAAAAAATAATTGTTTAGTGTCGCAAATTTTAAATACGCCAGGGATTGCCTTTTCTATAGTAAATTTTGCAAAAATTAATTTTTTACTGTCTCAAATTTTAATTACGCCAGGGATTGCCTTTTCTATAGTAAATTATTCAAAAAATAATTTTTTACTGTCTCAAATTTTAATTACGCCAGGGATTGCCTTTTCTATAGTAAGTTTTTCAAAAAATCATTTTTTACTGTCTCAAATTTTAATTACGCCAGGGATTGCCTTTTCTATAGTAAATTATTCAAAAAATAATTTTTTACTGTCTCAAATTTTAATTACGCCAGGGATTGCCTTTTCTATAGTAAATTATTCAAAAAATAATTTTTTCTGTCACAAATTTTAATTACGCCAGGGATTGCCTTTTCTAGAGTAAATTTTGCAAAAAATAATTGTTTAGTGTCTGAAATTTTAATTACGCCAGGGATTGCCTTTTCTATAGTAAATTATTCAAAAATTCATTTTTTACTGTCGCAAATTTTAAATACGCCAGGGATTGCCTTTTCTATAGTAAATTTTGCAGAAAATAATTTTTTACTGTCGCAAATTTTAATTACGCCAGGGATTGCCTTTTCTATAATAAATTTTGCAAAAAATAATTGTTTAGTGTCGCAAATTTTAATTACGCCAGGGACTTGCCTTTTCTATAGTAAATTATTCAAAAAATAATTTTATAATGTCGCAAATTTTAATTACGCCAGGGATTGCCTTTTCTATAGTAAATTATTCAAAAAATTAATTTTTTACTGTCGCAAATTTTAATTACGCCAGGGATTGCCTTTTCTATAGTAAATTTGCAAAAAATAATTTTTTACTGTTGCAAATTTTAATTACGCCAGGGATTGCCTTTTCTATAGTAAATTATTCAAACATTAATTTTTTACTGTCGCAAGTTTTAATTACGCCAGGGATTGCCTTTTCTATAGTAAATTATTCAAAAAATAATTTTTTACTGTCGCAAATTTTAATTACGCCAGGGATTGCCTTTTCTATAGTAAATTATTCAAAAAATAATTTTTTACTGTCGCAAATTTTAATTACGCCAGGATTGCTTTTCTATAGTAAATTATTCAAAAATAATTTTTTACTGTCTCAAATTTTAATTACGCCAGGGATTGCCTTTTCTATAGTAAATTATTCAAAAATTCATTTTTTACTGTCTCAAATTTTAATTACGCCAGGGATTGCCTTTTCTATAGTAAATTTTGCAAAAAATAATTTTATAAATGTCGCAAAACTTAAATACGCCAGGGATGCCTTTTCTATAGTAAATTTTGCAAAAAATAATTGTTTAGTGTCTCAAATTTTAATTACGCCAGGGATTGCCTTTTCTATAATAAATTTTGCAAAAAATAATTGTTTAGTGTCGCAAATTTTAATGACGCCAGGGATTGCCTTTTCTATAGTAAATTATTCAAAAAATAATTTTTTACTGTCGCAAATGTTAATTACGCCAGGGATTGCCTTTTCTATAGTAAATTATTCAAAAATTCATTTTTTACTGTCTCAAATTTTAATTACGCCAGGGATTGCCTTTTTCCTATAGTAAAATATTCAAAAAATAATTTTATACTGTCGCAAATTTTAATTACGCCAGGGATTGCCTTTTCTATAGTAACTTATTCAAAAAATAATTTTATACTGTCGCAAATTTTAATTACGCCAGGGATTGCCTTTTTAATAGTAAATTATTCAAAAAATAATTTTATACTATCGCAAATTTTAATTACGCCAAGGATTGCCTTTTCTATAGTAAATTATTCAAAAAATAATTTTTTACTGTCGTAAATTTTAATTACGCCAGGGATTGCCTTTTGTATAGTAAATTATTCAAAAATAATTTTTTACTGTCGCAAATTTTAATTACGCCAGGGATTGCCTTTCCTATAGTAAATTATTCAAAAATTCATTTTTTTATGTCTCAAATTTTAATTACAGCCAGGGATTGCCTTTTCTATAGTAAATTATTAAAAAAATAATTTTATACTGTCGCAAATTATAATTACCGCCAGGGATTGCCTTTTCTATAGTAAATTATTCAAAAAATAATTTTATACTTTCGCAAATTTTAATTACGCCAGGGATTGCTTTTTCTATAGTAAATTATTCAAAAATTCATTTTTACTGTCTCAAATTTTAATTACGCCAGGGATTGCCTTTTCTATAGTAAATTATTCAAAAAATAATTTTTTCTGTCCCAAATTTTAATTACGCCAGGGATTGCCTTTTCTATAGTAAATTTTGCAAAAAATAATTTTTTACTGTCGCAAATTTTAATTACGCCAGGGATTGCCTTTTCTATAGTAAATTATTCAAAAATAATTTTATACTGTCGCAAATTTTAATTACGCCAGGGATTGCCTTTTCTATAGTAAATTATTCAAAAAATAATTCTATACTGTCGCAAATTTTAATTACGCCAGGGATTGCCTTTTCTATAGTAAATTTTGCAAAAAATAATTTTTTACTGTTGCAAATTTTAAATACGCCAGGAATTGCCATTTCTATAGTAAATTATTCAAAAATAATTTTTTACTGTCGCAAATTCTAATTACGCCAGGGATTGCCTTTTCTATAGTAAATTATTCAATAATACATTTTTTACTGTCTCAAATTTTAATTACGCCAGGGATTGCCTTTTCTATAGTAAATTATTAAAAAAATAATTTTATACTGTCGCAAATTATAATTACGCCAGGGATTGCCTTTTCTATAGTAAATTATTCAAAAAATAATTTTATACTGTCGCAAATTTTAAATACGCCAGGGATTGCCTTTTCTATAGTAAATTATTCAAAAAATAATTTTTTACTGTCTCAAATTTTAATTACGCCAGGGATTGCCTTTTCTATAGTAAATTTTGCAAAAATTCATTTTTTACTGTCTCAAATTTTAATTACGCCAGGGATTGCCGTTTCTATAGTAAATGTTGCAAAAAATAATTTTTTACTGTTGCAAATTTTAATTACGCCAGGGATTGCCTTTTCTATAGTAAATTATTCAAAAATAATTTTTTACTGTTGAAAATTTTAATTACGCCAGGGATTGCCTTTTCTATAGTAAATTATTCAAAAATTCATTTTTTACTGTCTCAAATTTTAATTACGCCAGGGATTGCCTTTTCTATAGTAAATTATTCAAAAAATAATTTTTTACTGTCGCAAATTTTAATTACGCCAGGGATTGCCTTTTCTATAGTAAATTATTCAAAAAATAATTTTATACTGTCGCAAATTTTAATTACGCCAGGGATTGCCTTTTCTATAGTAAATTATTCAAAAAATAATTTTATACAGTCGCAAATTTTAATTACGCCAGGGATTGCCTTTTCTATAGTAAATTATTCAAAAAATAATTGTTTAGTGTCGCAAATTTTAATTACGCCAGGAATTGCCTTTTCTATAGTAAATTTTGCAAAAATTAATTTTATTCTGTCGCAAATTTTAAATACGCCAGGGATTGCCTTTTCTATAGTAAATTTTGCCAAAAATAATTTTTTACTGTCTCAAATTTTAATTACGCCAGGGATTGCCTTTTCTATAGTAAATTATTCAAAAATTCATTTTTTACTGTCTCAAATTTTAATTACGCCAGGGATTGCCTTTTCTAAAGTAAATTTTGCAAAAAATAATTTTATAATGTCGCAAAATTTAAATACGCCAGGGATTGCCTTTTCTATAGTAAATTTTGCAAAAAATAATTGTTTAGTGTCTCAAATTTTAATTACGCCAGGGATTGCCTTTTCTATAATAAATTTTGCAAAAAATAATTGTTTAGTGTCGCAAATTTTAATTACGCCAGGGATTGCCTTTTCTATAGTAAATTATTCAAAAAATAATTTTTTACTGTCGCAAATTTTAATTACGCCAGGGATTGCCTTTTCTATAGTAAATTATTCAAAAATTCATTTTTTACTGTCTCAAATTTTAATTACGCCAGGGATTGCCTTTTCTATAGTAAATTATTCAAAAAATAATTTTATACTGTCGCAAATTTTAATTACACCAGGGATGGCCTTTTCTATAGTAAATTATTCAAAAATAATTTTATACTGTCGCAAATTTTAATTACGCCAGGGATTGCCTTTTTAATAGTAAATTATTCAAAAATAATTTTATACTATCGCAAATTTTAATTACGCCAAGGATTGCCTTTTCTATAGTAAATTATTCAAAAAATAATTTTTTACTGTCGTAAATTTTAATTACGCCAGGGATTGCCTTTTGTATAGTAAATTATTCAAAAAATAATTTTTTACTGTCGCAAATTTTAATTACGCCAGGGATTGCCTTTTCTATAGTAAATTATTCAAAAATTCATTTTTTACTGTCTCAAATTTTAATTACACCAGGGATTGCCTTTTCTATAGTAAATTTTGCAAAAAATAATTGTTTAGTGTCGCAAATTTTAATTACGCCAGGGATTGCCTTTTCTATAGTAAATTATTCAAAAAATAATTTTATACTGTCGCAAATTTTAATTACGCCAGGGATTGCCTTTTCTATAGTAAATTTTGCAAAAAATAATTTTTTACTGTTGCAAATTTTAAATACGCTAGGGATTGCCTTTTGTATAGTAAATTATTCAAAAATTCATTTTTTACTGTCGCAAATTTTAATTACGCCAGGGATTGCCTTTTCTATAGTAAGTTATTCAAAAATTAATTTTTTACTGTCGCAAATTTTAATTAAGCCAGGGATTGCCTTTTCTATAGTAAATTATTCAAAAAATAATTTTATACTGTCGGAAATTTTAAATACGCCAGGGATTGCCTTTTCTATAGTAAATTTTGCAAAAAATAATTTTTTACTGTTGCAAATTTTAAATACGCCAGGGATTGCCTTTTGTATAGTAAATTATTCAAAAATTCATTTTTTACTGTCGCAAATTTTAATTACGACAGGGATTGCCTTTTCTATAGTAAATTATTCAAAAATTCATTTTTTACTGTCGCAAATTTTAATTACGCCAGGGATTGCCTTTTCTATAGTAAATTATTCAAAAAATAATTTTATACTGTCGCAAATTTTAATTTCGCCAGGGATTGCCTTTTCTATAGTAAATTATTCAAAAAATAATTTTATACTGTCGCAAATTTTAATTACGCCAGGGATTGCCTTTTCTATAGTAAATTATTCAAAAAATAATTTTTTACTGTCGCAAATTTTAATTACGCCAGGGATTGCCTTTTCTATAGTAAATTATTCAAAAAATAATTTTTTCTGTCACAAATTTTAATTACGCCAGGGATTGCCTTTTCTATAGTAAATTATTCAAAAAATAATTTTATACTGTCGCAAATTTTAAATACGCCAGGGGTTGCCTTTTCTAAAGTAAATTTTGCAAAAAATAATTTTTTACTGTTGCAAATTTTTAATACGCCAGGGATTGCCTTTTCTATAGTAAATTATTCAAAAAATAATTTTTTACTGTCGCAAATTTTAATTACGCCAGGGATTGCCTTTCCTATAGTAAATTATTCAAAAATTCATTTTTTACTGTCTCAAATTTTAATTACGCCAGGGATTGCCTTTTCTATAGTAAATTATTCAAAAAATAATTTTTTCTGTCTCAAATTTTAATTACTCCAGGATTGCCTTTTCTATAGTAAATTATTCAAAAAATAATTTTTTTACTGTCTCAAATTTTAATTACGCCAGGGATTGCCTTTTCTGTAGTAAATTATTCAAAAAATAATTGTTTAGTGTCGCAAATTTTAATTACGCCAGGGATTGCCTTTTCTATAGTAAATTATTCAAAAAATATTTTTTTCTGTCACAAATTTTAATTACGCCAGGGATTGCCTTTTTCTATAGTAAATTATTCAAAAATTCATTTTATTCTGTCGCAAATTTTAATTACGCCAGGGATTGCCTTTTCTATAGTAAATTTTGCAAAAAATAATTGTTTAGTGTCGCAAATTTTAATTACGCCAGGGATTGCCTTTTCTATAGTAAATTATTCAAAAAATAATTTTTTACTGTCTCAAATTTTAATTACGCCAGGGATTGCCTTTTCTATAGTAAATTATTCAAAATATAATTTTTTACTGTCTCAAATTTTAATTACGCCCGGGATTGCCTTTTCTATAGTAAATTATTCAAAAATTCATATTTTACTGTCTCAAATTTTAATTACGCCAGGGATTGCCTTTTCTATAGTAAATTTTGCAAAAAATAATTGTTTAGTGTCGCAAATTTTAATTACGCCAGGGATTGCCTTTTCTATAGTAAATTATTCAAAAATTCATTTTTTACTGTCTCAAATTTTAATTACGCCAGGGACTGCCTTTTCTATAGTAAGTTATTCAAAAATTCATTTTTTACTGTCTCAAATTTTAATTACGCCAGGGATTGCCTATTCTATAGTAAATTTTGCAAAAAATAATTGTTTAGTGTCGGAAATTTTAATTACGCCAGGGATTGCCTTTTCTATAGTAAATTATTCAAAAAATACTTTTTTACTGTCTCAAATTTTAATTACGCCACGGATTGCCTTTTCTATAGTAAATTATTCAAAAAATAATTTTTTTCTGTCGCAAATTTTAATTACGCCAGGGATTGCCTTTTCTATAGTAAATTATCCAAAAATGCATTTTTTACTGTCTCAAATTTTAATTACGCCAGAGATTGCCTTTTCTATAGTAAATTATTCAAAAAATAATTTTTTACTGTCGCAAATTTTAAATACGCCAGGGATTGCCTTTGCTATTGTAAATTATTCAAAAAATAATTTTTTACTGTCTCAAATTTTAATTACGCCAGGGATTGAATTTTCTATAGTAAATTATTCAAAAAATAATTTTTTACTGTCTCAAATTTTAATTACGCCAGGGATTGCCTTTTCTATAGTAAATTATTCAAAAAATAATTTTTTACTGTCCTAAATTTTAATTACGCCAGGGATTGCCTTTTCTATAGTAAATTATTCAAAAAATAATTTTATACTGTCGCAAATGTTAATTACGCCAGGGATTGCCTTTTCTATAGTAAATTATTCAAAAATTAATTTTTTATTGTCTCAAATTTTAATTACGCCAGGGATTGCCTTTTCTATAGTAAATTATTCAAAAAATAATTTTATACTGTCGCAAATTTTAAATACGCCAGGGATTGCCTTTTATATAGTAAATTTTGCAAAAATTAATTTTTACTGTCGCAAATTTTAATTACGCCAGGGATTGCCTTTTCTATAGTAAATTTTGCAAAAAATAATTGTTTAGTGTCGCAAATTTTAATTACGCCAGGGATTGCCTTTTCTATAGTAAATTATTCAAAAAATAATTTTTTACTGTCTCAAATTTTAATTACGCCAGGGATTGCCTTTTCTATAGTAAATTATTCAAAAATTCATTTTTTACTGTCTCAAATTTTAATTATGCCAGGGATTGCCTTTTCTATAGTAAATTATTCAAAAAATCATTTTTTACTGTCTCAGATTTTAATTACGCCAGGGATTGCCTTTTCTATAGTAAATTTTGCAAAAAATAATTGTTTAGTGTCGCAAATTTTAATTACGCCAGGGATTGCCTTTTCTAAAGTAAATTATTCAAAAAATAATTTTATACTGTCGCAAATTTTAATTACGCCAGGGATTGCCTTTTCTATAGTAAATTATTCAAAAATTAATTTTTTACTGTCTCAAATTTTAATTACGCCAGGTATTGCCTTTTCTATAGTAAATTATTCAAAAAATAATTTTTTACTGTCTCAAATTTTAATTACGCCAGGGATTGCCTTTTCTATAGTAAATTATTCAAAAAATAATTTTTTACTGTCCTAAATTTTAATTACGCCAGGGATTGCCTTTTCTATAGTAAATTATTCAAAAAAGAATTTTATACTGTCGCAAATGTTAATTACGCCAGGGATTGCCTTTTCTATAGTAAATTATTCAAAAATTAATTTTTTATTGTCTCAAATTTTAATTACGCCAGGGATTGCCTTTTCTATAGTAAATTATTCAAAAAATAATTTTATACTGTCGCAAATTTTAAATACGCCAGGGATTGCCTTTTATATAGTAAATTTTGCAAAAATTAATTTTTTACTGTCGCAAATTTTAATTACGCCAGGGATTGCCTTTTCTATAGTAAATTTTGCAAAAAATAATTGTTTAGTGTCGCAAATTTTAATTACGCCAGGGATTGCCTTTTCTATAGTAAATTATTCAAAAAATAATTTTTTACTGTCTCAAATTCTAATTACGCCAGGGATTGCCTTTTCTATAGTAAATTATTCAAAAATTCATTTTTTACTGTCTCAAATTTTAATTATGCCAGGGATTGCCTTTTCTATAGTAAATTATTCAAAAAATCATTTTTTACTGTCTCAGATTTTAATTACGCCAGGGATTGCCTTTTCTATAGTAAATTTTGCAAAAAATAATTGTTTAGTGTCGCAAATTTTAATTACGCCAGGGATTGCCTTTTCTATAGTAAATTATTCAAAAATTCATTTTTTTACTGTCTCAAATTTTAATTACGCCAGGGACTGCCTTTTCTATAGTAAGTTATTCAAAAATTCATTTTTTACTGTCTCAAATTTTAATTACGCCAGGGATTGCCTATTCTATAGTAAATTTTGCAAAAAATAATTGTTTAGTGTCGGAAATTTTAATTACGCCAGGGATTGCCTTTTCTATAGTAAATTATTCAAAAAATACTTTTTTACTGTCTCAAATTTTAATTACGCCACGGATTGCCTTTTCTATAGTAAATTATTCAAAAAATAATTTTTTTCTGTCGCAAATTTTAATTACGCCAGGGATTGCCTTTTCTATAGTAAATTATCCAAAAATGCATTTTTTACTGTCTCAAATTTTAATTACGCCAGAGATTGCCTTTTCTATAGTAAATTATTCAAAAAATAATTTTTTACTGTCGCAAATTTTAAATACGCCAGGGATTGCCTTTGCTATTGTAAATTATTCAAAAAATAATTTTTTACTGTCTCAAATTTTAATTACGCCAGGATTGAATTTTCTATAGTAAATTATTCAAAAAATAATTTTTTACTGTCTCAAATTTTAATTACGCCAGAGATTGCCTTTTCTATAGTAAATTATTCAAAAAATAATTTTTTACTGTCCTAAATTTTAATTACGCCAGGGATTGCCTTTTCTATAGTAAATTATTCAAAAAATAATTTTATACTGTCGCAAATGTTAATTACGCCAGGGATTGCCTTTTCTATAGTAAATTATTCAAAAATTAATTTTTTATTGTCTCAAATTTTAATTACGCCAGGGATTGCCTTTTCTATAGTAAATTATTCAAAAAATAATTTTATACTGTCGCAAATTTTAAATACGCCAGGGATTGCCTTTTATATAGTAAATTTTGCAAAAATTAATTTTTACTGTCGCAAATTTTAATTACGCCAGGGATTGCCTTTTCTATAGTAAATTTTGCAAAAAATAATTGTTTAGTGTCGCAAATTTTAATTACGCCAGGGATTGCCTTTTCTATAGTAAATTATTCAAAAAATAATTTTTTACTGTCTCAAATTTTAATTACGCCAGGGATTGCCTTTTCTATAGTAAATTATTCAAAAATTCATTTTTTTACTGTCTCAAATTTTAATTATGCCAGGGATTGCCTTTTCTATAGTAAATTATTCAAAAAATCATTTTTTACTGTCTCAGATTTTAATTACGCCAGGGATTGCCTTTTCTATAGTAAATTTTGCAAAAAATAATTGTTTAGTGTCGCAAATTTTAATTACGCCAGGGATTGCCTTTTCTAAAGTAAATTATTCAAAAAATAATTTTATACTGTCGCAAATTTAATTACGCCAGGGATTGCCTTTTCTATAGTAAATTATTCAAAAATTAATTTTTTACTGTCTCAAATTTTAATTACGCCAGGTATTGCCTTTTCTATAGTAAATTATTCAAAAAATAATTTTTTACTGTCTCAAATTTTAATTACGCCAGGGATTGCCTTTTCTATAGTAAATTATTCAAAAAATAATTTTTTACTGTCCTAAATTTTAATTACGCCAGGGATTGCCTTTTCTATAGTAAATTATTCAAAAAAGAATTTTATACTGTCGCAAATGTTAATTACGCCAGGGATTGCCTTTTCTATAGTAAATTATTCAAAAATTAATTTTTTATTGTCTCAAATTTTAATTACGCCAGGGATTGCCTTTTCTATAGTAAATTATTCAAAAAATAATTTTATACTGTCGCAAATTTTAAATACGCCAGGGATTGCCTTTTATATAGTAAATTTTGCAAAAATTAATTTTTTACTGTCGCAAATTTTAATTACGCCAGGGATTGCCTTTTCTATAGTAAATTTTGCAAAAAAATAATTGTTTAGTGTCGCAAATTTTAATTACGCCAGGGATTGCCTTTTCTATAGTAAATTATTCAAAAAAATAATTTTTTACTGTCTCAAATTCTAATTACGCCAGGGATTGCCTTTTCTATAGTAATTATTCAAAAATTCATTTTTTACTGTCTCAAATTTTAATTATGCCAGGGATTGCCTTTTCTATAGTAAATTATTCAAAAAATCATTTTTTACTGTCTCAGATTTTAATTACGCCAGGGATTGCCTTTTCTATAGTAAATTTTGCAAAAAATAATTGTTTAGTGTCGCAAATTTTAATTACGCCAGGGATTGCCTTTTCTATAGTAAATTATTCAAAAAATAATTTTATACTGTCGCAAATTTTAATTACGCCAGGGATTGCCTTTTCTATAGTAAATTATTCAAAAATTAATTTTTTACTGTCTCAAATTTTAATTACGCCAGGTATTGCCTTTTCTATAGTAAATTATTCAAAAAATAATTTTTTACTGTCGCAAATTTTAATTACGCCAGGGATTCCCTTTTCTATAGTAAATTATTCAAAAAATAATTTTATACTGTCTCAAATTTTAATTACGCCAGGGATTTGCCTTTTCTATAGTAAATTATTCAAAAAATAATTGTTTAGTGTCGCAAATTTTAATTACGCCAGGGATTGCCTTTTCTATAGTAAATTTTTCAAAAAAATAATTTTTTTCTGTCGCAAATTTTAATTACGCCAGGGATTGCCTTTTCTATAGTAAATTATTCAAAAATTCATTTTTTACTGTCTCAAATTTTAATTACGCCAGGGATTGCCTTTTCTATAGTAAATTTTGCAAAAAATAATTGTTTAGTGTCGCAAATTTTAATTACGCCAGGGATTGCCTTTTCCATAGTAAATTATTCAAAAAATAATTTTATACTGTCTCAAATTTTAATTACGCCAGGGATTGCCTTTTCTATAGTAAATTATTCAAAAATTCATTTTTTACTGTCTCAAATTTTAATTACGCCAGGGATTGCCTTTTCTATAGTAAATTATTCAAAAATTCATATTTTACTGTCTCAAATTTTAACTACGCCAGGGATTGCCTTTTCTATAGTAAATTATTCAAAAAATAATTTTTTACTGTCTCAAATTTTAATTACGCCAGGGATTGCCTTTTCTATAGTAAATTATTCAAAAATTCATTTTTTACTTTCTCAAATTTTAATTACGCCAGGGATTGCCTTTTCTATAGAAAATTATTCAAAAAATAATTTTTTACTGTCTCAAATTTTAATTACGCCAGGGATTGCCTTTTCTATAGTAAATTATTCAAAAAATAATTTTTTACTGTCTCAAATTTTAATTACGCCAGGGATTGCCTTTTCTATAGTAAATTATTCAAAAATTCATTTTTTACTGTCTCAAATTTTAATTACGCCAGGGATTGCCTTTTCTATAGTAAATTTTGCAAAAAATAATTGTTTAGTGTCGCAAATTTTAATTACGCCAGGGATTGCCTTTTCTATAGTAAATTATTCAAAAAATAATTTTATACTGTCGCAAATTTTAATTACGCCAGGGATTGCCTTTTCTATAGTAAATTATTCAAAAATTAATTTTTTACTGTCTCAAATTTTAATTACGCCAGGGATTGCCTTTTCTATAGTAAATTATTCAAAAAATAATTTTTTACTGTCGCAAATTTTAATTACGCCAGTGATTGCCTTTTCTATAGTAAATTATTCAAAAATTCATTTTTTACTGTCTCAAATTTTAATTACGCCAGGGATTGCCTTTTGTATAGTAAATTATTCAAAAATTCATTTTTTACTGTCTCAAATTTTAATTACGCCAGGGATTGCCTTTTCTATAGTAAATTTTGCAAAAAATAATTGTTTAGTGTCGCAAATTTTAATTACGCCAGGGATTGCCTTTTCTATAGTAAATTTTGCAAAAAATAATTGTTTAGTGTCGCAAATTTTAATTACGCCAGGGATTGCCTTTTCTATAGTAAATTATTCAAAAAATAATTTTATACTGTCTCTAATTTTAATTACGCCAGGGATTGCCTTTTCTATAGTAAATTATTCAAAAAATAATTTTATACTGTCGCAAATTTTAAATACGCCAGGGATTGCCTTTTCTATAGTAAATTTTGCAAAAATTAATTTTTTACTGTCGCAAATTTTAATTACGCCAGGGATTGCCTTTTCTATAGTAAATTTTGCAAAAAATAATTGTTTAGTGTCGCAAATTTTAATTACGCCAGGGATTGCCTTTTCTATAGTAAATTATTCAAAAAATAATTTTTTACTGTCTCAAATTTTAATTACGCCAGGGATTGCCTTTTCTATAGTAAATTATTCAAAAATTCATTTTTTACTGTCTCAAATTTTAATTACGCCAGGGATTGCCTTTTCTATAGTAAATTTTGCAAAAAATAATTGTTTAGTGTCGCAAATTTTAATTACGCCAGGGATTGCCTTTTCTATAGTAAATTTTGCAAAAAATAATTGTTTAGTGTCGCAAATTTTAATTACGCCAGGGATTGCCTTTTCTATAGTAAATTATTCAAAAAATAATTTTATACTGTCTCAAATTTTAATTACGCCAGGGATTGCCTTTTCTATAGTAAATTATTCAAAAAATAATTTTATACTGTCGCAAATTTTAAATACGCCAGGGATTGCCTTTTCTATAGTAAATTTTGCAAAAATTAATTTTTTACTGTCGCAAATTTTAATTACGCCAGGGATTGCCTTTTCTATAGTAAATTTTGCAAAAAATAATTGTTTAGTGTCGCAAATTTTAATTACGCCAGGGATTGCCTTTTCTATAGTAAATTATTCAAAAAATAATTTTTTACTGTCTCAAATTTTAATTACGCCAGGGATTGCCTTTTCTATAGTAAATTATTCAAAAATTCATTTTTTACTGTCTCAAATTTTAATTACGCCAGGGATTGCCTTTTCTATAGTAAATTATTCAAAAATTCATTTTTTACTGTCTCAGATTTTAATTACACCAGTGATTGCCTTTTCTATAGTAAATTTTGCAAAAAATAATTGCTTAGTGTCGCAAATTTTAATTACGCCAGTGATTGCCTTTTCTATAGTAAATTATTCAAAAAATAATTTTATACTGTCGCAAATTTTAATTACGCCAGGGATTGCCTTTTCTATAGTAAATTATTCAAAAATTAATTTTTTACTGTCTCAAATTTTAATTACGCCAGGTATTGCCTTTTCTATAGTAAATTATTCAAAAAATAATTTTTTACTGTCGCAAATTTTAATTACGCCAGGGATTGCCTTTTCTATAGTAAATTATTCAAAAAATAATTTTATACTGTCTCAAATTTTAATTACGCCAGGGATTGCCTTTTCTATAGTAAATTATTCAAAAAATAATTGTTTAGTGTCGCAAATTTTAATTACGCCAGGGATTGCCTTTTCTATAGTAAATTTTTCAAAAAATAATTTTTTTCTGTCGCAAATTTTAATTACGCCAGGGATTGCCTTTTCTATAGTAAATTATTCAAAAATTCATTTTTTACTGTCTCAAATTTTAATTACGCCACGGATTGCCTTTTCTATAGTAAATTTTGCAAAAAATAATTGTTTAGTGTCGCAAATTTTAATTACCCCAGAGATTGCCTTTTCTATAGTAAATTATTCAAAAAATAATTTTATACTGTCTCAAATTTTAATTACGCCAGGGATTGCCTTTTCTATAGTAAATTATTCAAAAATTCATTTTTTACTGTCTCAAATTTTAATTACGCCAGGGATTGCCTTTTCTATAGTAAATTATTCAAAAATTCATATTTTACTGTCTCAAATTTTAACTACGCCAGGGATTGCCTTGTCTATAGTAAATTATTCAAAAAATAATTTTTTACTGTCTCAAATTTTAATTACGCCAGGGATTGCCTTTTCTATACTAAATTATTCAAAAATTCATTTTTTACTGTCTCAAATTTTAATTACGCCAGGGATTGCCTTTTCTAAGGTAAATTATTCAAAAAATAATTTTTTACTGTCTCAAATTTTAATTACGCCAGGGATTGCCTTTTCTATAGTAAATTATTCAAAAATAATTTTTTACTGTCTCAAATTTTAATTACGCCAGGGATTGCCTTTTCTATAGTAAATTATTCAAAAATTCATTTTTTACTGTCTCAAATTTTAATTACGCCAGGGATTGCCTTTTCTATAGTAAATTTTGCAAAAAATAATTGTTTAGTGTCGCAAATTTTAATTACGCCAGGGATTGCCTTTTCTATAGTAAATTATTCAAAAATTAATTTTTTACTGTCTCAAATTTTAATTACGCCAGGGATTGCCTTTTCTATAGTAAATTATTCAAAAAATAATTTTTTACTGTCGCAAATTTTAATTACGCCAGGGATTGCCTTTTCTATAGTAAATTATTCAAAAATTCATTTTTTACTGTCTCAAATATTAATTACGCCAGGGATTGCCTTTTCTATAGTAAATTATTCAAAAATTCATTTTTTACTGTCTCAAATTTTAATTACGCCAGGGATTGCCTTTTCTATAGTAAATTTGGCAAAAAATAATTGTTTAGTGTCGCAAATTTTAATTACGCCAGGGATTGCCTTTCCTATAGTAAATTATTCAAAAAATAATTTTATACTGTCGCAAATTTTAATTACGCCAGGGATTGCCTTTTCTATAGTAAATTATTCAAAAATTAATTTTTTACTGTCTCAAATTTTAATTACGCCAGGTATTGCCTTTTCTATAGTAAATTATTCAAAAAATAATTTTTTACTGTCTCAAATTTTAATTACGCCAGGGATTGCCTTTTCTATAGTAAATTATTCAAAAAATAATTTTTTACTGTCTCAAATTTTAATTACGCCAGGGATTGCCTTTTCTATAGTAAATTATTCAAAAATTCATTTTTTACTGTCTCAAATTTTAATTACGCCAGGGATTGCCTTTTCTATAGTAAATTTTGCAAAAAATAATTGTTTAGTGTCGCAAATTTTAATTACGCCAGGGATTGCCTTTTCTATAGTAAATTATTCAAAAAATAATTTTATACTGTCGCAAATTTTAATTACGCCAGGGATTGCCTTTTCTATAGTAAATTATTCAAAAATTAATTTTTTACTGTCTCAAATTTTAATTACCCCAGGGATTGCCTTTCTATAGTAAATTATTCAAAAAATAATTTTTTACTGTCGCAAATTTTAATTACGCCAGGGATTGCCTTTTCTATAGTAAATTATTCAAAAAATAATTTTATACTGTCTCAAATTTTAATTACGCCAGGGATTGCCTTTTCTATAGTTGTTTCGTCATGCTATATATATTTTTTAATTAATTAATTGTCAATTCACCAATTATAATTCTTGCATTTCATATACTACATATATATTGTATGCGATGTTAAATTTAATATTCTAAAATAGTGCTTAAGTTTCTATACTATTCTCTATTTGTTATACTGTACTAAAAATAGAGTTCAGTGAATATTTGGTACTAGCCGTCATTGTAAAAATTTGTAACTTCACTTGCATTCTATACCTCAAGCATTAAACATCTTGGCACGAAAGGTATTTTTTTATTCTTCGTCGACACAAACTGCAAAAAAGCTTGCAGTTTCATCATTTGGCGCCCGAGCAGGGACAATTTCTCAACATTATCATTGCCTTTGGTTGAAATTTTAATCAACTGCAAGCAATAATTATATCGTCGCTGGATTCATAGCATTGATCGTCTGTCGTCGTGGGATCGCTGCACATGTGCATCTATTTTGTTGGACGATATTCTTAAAAATATTGCTTCTGATTTAATCATCGTTGGATCAAATCAACGAGGGAAATTGCTCCAATTGAAACAAAGCCGCCTACACAAGTACCATACTATTTTCTAGAAAGCGCCGTAAGTAAATTAGCGTAAAGGCCTTGTACGTGCGGCACGTGAACAAATAATTTTGAACATTGCAAGGTACATATTTTCAATTTCATATTTTGATCATTATTATTATGCCTATTGTGTGAATATAAATTTTTTAATGACTTATACATATGAACGCATAGATTATTACTGCAATTGTGTGCGTGAATAAAATTATTAGTTGTCTGGCATTAGAACACATGCATAGAATAGATAAAAACAATTCGCGATATCGTGAAGATAAGAAATATTTCGTTCAATATGAGTGAACTCGCCGATCTTAAACTACAAAGAGCATCTACTAAGGGTTGTATTACGCGGATAAAAAATATCATTGAGTCCAAGGCAAGCTTCTTATCAAACACTGAACTGGAATGTCGGCTAGGCATCCTTGAGTCCTACTTTAAACAGATCTTGTCGTTCCAATCAGCTATTGAAAAACTAACTCCAGAGGATGCTAATGAACAAAAGATCAGGGGGGATCTGGAGGACTTATATTGCGCCACTAAATCTAAACTATTATCATTGATGAATGGTCAACGTGGTTCAAGTTCCTTTCAAGATCATTCATTGTTGGCATCGTCCATTGTTAAGGATAATTTACCGAAACTTAAGTTGCCACAGTTCAGTGGTAAATATTCAGAATTCCCTAATTTCATTGGATCATTTACAAGGCTGGTGGATAAAAATGATTCATTGTCAGCAATAGAAAAGTTTAACCATTTACTCTCATGCTTAACTGGTGCTGCATTACGCACAGTTAAGGCGTTCGAAATCAGTGAAGATAACTATTCTAAAGCTTTAACTCAATTAAAGGAGAGATATGATAATAGGTACTTAACTTTTCAAGAGCATGTATTAGATTTGTTTAATTTACCCAAAGTGTCAAAAAATTCTGCCAATCAGTTACGATATTTGGTAGATAGCACCAACGCTCATTTGAGTGCACTAAAGAGTTTAGGCTCAGAAGCGGACATTACGAATGCGTTAATAATTCATCTGGTGACCGCTAAATTAGATCCTGAATCACAAAATAAATTGGAAGAATCAATGGAACACTCTAGTCTGCTAACCTGGGACAAGTGTTCTAAAATTCTTAACAAGCGTTGTCAGTTACTAGAAGCTAGAGAAACCAAAGCTGAACAAAGGAATGATTTGTCGCCGGCGGCGTCGACAAGACTACCAAATTTCTGTAAAGGAAAGAAATCTAACTCGAATTCTACAACATTAACAATTTCCAAATCTCGTTGTCTATTTTGCAATGACTCTGGTCATACTATTAATTATTGCCCAAAGTTTATCGAACTCCCTGTATTGCACAGGTTTGAACACGTTAAGAAGAAAGCATTGTGTATCAATTGTTTGTCGAAAGGACATAGCGTAAAGAAATGTACTTCGAGGAAATGCAGTGTTTGCTCTAAGCCCCATCATACATCTTTACATAGATACGCTGCGAATACAGTCCCAGCAGTCGAAAGCGCAAACCATACCAACTTCAGTACAAACATGGGGTCCCAAACGTCTGGTGCGGAGAATTCTAACTTAAGTTCGTCGTTATTATCTAAGGATAATGTCCAGGGTCATGTTTTCCTTGCCGCAGCTGTTGTCCAAGTGAAGGATAGTTCTGGTCGATATCATCTTGCTAGGACATTACTAGATTCAGCCTCTCAGCTTAATTTTATTTCGGAGAGTCTTGTTCAAACGCTTAAACTAAAGAAACATAGAACAGATCTAACTATCAGCGGGATTGCAAATGTTTCTTCGGACGTTCGATGGTCTACCCAAGCTGCTATTAAATCTAGAATCTGTGATTTCGAAACTAATTTATCATTTTACGTCCTCCCACACATAACCGGTCTACAGCCGGAAAAAGGTGTAGCCGTAGATGATTGGCATATCCCATCTAATATTCAATTAGCTGACCCAGAGTTTTTTAAGCCACAGAAGGTAGATATTCTAATTGGTGCAGATGTCTTCTTCGAACTTCTTTGTGTGGGTCAAATTAAATTGGAAAAGAACTTACCTACTTTACAGAAAACTCTCTTTGGATGGGTGGTCTCAGGGAAGTATGTTAATCCGCTGCCTCTATCGCCCACATTGGCTTGTATAGCTTATGGTCAGGAGAAAGCTGACGGGATTGTTGCGGAGGATATATCCTTGAATGAATTAGTGGAGCGCTTCTGGAAAGAGGGAACTATTGAAGGGACACTACCTATCACGAATCCCAAGCATACAGAATGCGAAGCTATCTTTCGCGACACAGTACGTCGTTTACCTGATGGACGATTTATGGTTAAGCTGCCCTTTAAGGATTCATCATTTCCGTTTACAAACTCTTTAGAAATTGCTCGTCGTCGTTTCTACTATCTGGAAAGAAAACTAATGAAGGATCCGGAGCTCAAGATAAATTATTCTCAGTTTCTAGAGGAGTATCTTGCTGCAGGTCATATGGAGGCACTAGCTATGGAAAATGTGCCGAATCCTCATTACTTTATGCCACATCGTGGCGTTTTGCGCCCAGACAGTTCGACAACGAAACTTCGTGTTGTCTTTGATGCTTCATGTCGCACGGCATCGAACAAAGCACTCAACGATGTACTTATAGTGGGCCCCACTATACAAGATGATCTTTTTTCGATTATATGCAGATTTCGTTGTTACCAATTAGCACTAATCGCGGATATTTCCGCCATGTACAGGCAAATTTTAGTATATCCCGAGGATCGGAATTATCAGCTTATTCTCTGGCGAAATAGTCCTAAAGAAGATTTACAAGTCTTTCGTTTAAAAACAGTCACTTATGGTACGGCCTCTGCTCCATTTCTTGCAACGAGATGCTTGAAACAATTATCAGAGGACTACCACTCAAAGCTACCAAAGGCTTCAAAAATAGTGGCGCAGGACTTCTACATGGACGACCTTTTAACTGGTGCAGATACTCGTGAGGAACTTATGGATATTCGTCGTAATGTTGATACTATCTTAAGGTCTGGCCAATTTTCTCTGAGGAAATGGTACTCGAATGACTTGGAGTTCTTATCAGAAATTCCGGAAGCTGAACGTGAGAAGACATTAAGAATTAATGATACCGATGTCGTTAAAACGCTAGGTATAATATGGGAGCCCATCGCTGATGAGTTTCTGTTTCAATATAAACCACCGATCGTTTCTACGTCTGGAGTCACTAAAAGGACAATTCTGTCGGATGTCGCTCGGTTGTTCGACCCGCTAGGACTCGTAAATCCGGTAGTTGTGCGCGCGAAGATTTTTTTACAAGAACTGTGGTTACTGAAACTAAATTGGGACGAGTCGGTTCCCCAAGATTTAGAATCTCGTTGGTGTCAGTTCAAATCTCAATTGCAAGCAATCAGTAGTATACGGATTCCGCGATTGGTACTTTGTGTACGCAGGGTTTCTAATATTACACTTCATGGATTTGCGGATGCATCAAACAGGGCCTATGGTTGCTGCATATATATTCAATCCTCCGATGAGCTTGGAAACGCTTTCGTTAACTTGCTAGCAGCAAAGTCAAAAGTTGCACCAATAAGAATATGCAGATCATTACCTTGCCTGGAGCTTTGTGCAGCATTACTGCTGTCGAAGCTCTTAGTAAAAGTTCGTGACAATTTTCCTAAGTCTATAAGTGGACAGTATCTCTGGACAGATTCGGAGATTGTGCTCGATTGGCTGGCCAGCCATGCATCTAACTGGAAGACCTACGTTTCGAATCGCGTGCGGAGATTCAAGCGCTGACCGAGAAAGCAACCTGGAGGCATGTCAATTCTAAAGCAAATCCAGCTGATATTATTTCCAGAGGTATTGCAGCTGATGATCTCCTTAATTCGATGTGGTTTTCTGGGCCAGAGTTCTTAAGGCATTCAAAGGACAAGTGGCCTCCCTTGAAAAAACGGCATATGAGCCCCGATGACTTACCTGAACGAAAAAAGATTAAATCAGTTCTAATGGGCTCTGTCTCGGAGAACTTTTTACAAATTATTCACTCAGTTAGTGATTTTATTAAAAATTGTCGCCGTTTCGCATATGTACTACGCTATGTTCGTAAGCTAAAATCTAAACGTACAAATGACATCGTTGAAAGCGGAGAATTGACGGCAGCTGATATCGACAATGCTTTCATGTTCCTAGTATGGGCTATTCAACAACATAAGTTTTATGAAGAGATTCAAACATTAGAGCAAGGAAGCGAGATATCCAAAAAAAGTTGTCTGCGAAAACTTACACCCTTCCTAGAAAAATTGCCTGGGCTAAACTTGCAATTGTTAAGAGTAGGTGGACGATTGGAACTTGCTGATGCACCTATTGACTATCGTTTTCCCATTCTATTGCCTCGAAAGAACGCTTTTGTTAAATCGTATGTAAGGTACTTACACAATAAGAATTTCCATGCAGGCCCACAAGCGTTAGTTGCGATTATTCACCAAAGATTCTGGATAATAAATGCTCGTGATTATGTCAGAAATATAGTGCGCAGTTGCATTCATTGTAATCGATACCGTCCTCGTTTAACACAGCAAATTATGGGAGCTCTACCAAAGAGCAGAGTGAATTTTTCCCTGCCATTCACACATACTGGGGTGGATTTTTGTGGACCTATCAAAACAACTTACCGTCTTCGAGGAAAAGCTCTTTACAAGTCTTACATCGCCATATTCATTTGCTTTGCTACTCGAGCTACTCACATTGAAGTTGTTTCGGACCTAACCTCGGAAGCGTTCATAGCTGCGCTTAAGAGATTTGTCGGTCGCATTAACTTATGCCGACATCTGTATTGCGATAACGGAACCAATTTCGTTGGAGCTCGTCGATTTTTGGAGGAATTTAAGGATATCTTCTACCAGGAAGTCACTCAAAAGGACATCGCATCTTGGTGTAGTAACAACGAAATTCAGTTCTATCATATTCCCCCGAGATCGCCACACTTCGGCGGTCTCTGGGAAGCAGCGGTGAAGTCCGCTAAGACTCATCTTTACCGCTCGTTACAGAATGCTCTGTTAATCTTTGAAGAGCTGACCACAGTTATGATTCAAATTGAAGGCATCTTAAATTCAAGGCCTATAGTCCCCCTTTCCTCTGATCCTAACGACTTTCAGGCATTAACTCCTGCACATTTCCTGACACAAGCCCCTCTAGAACCTGTCATTGAACCATTGTATGAAATTGATAAAATCAAATATTTCCGTAGATGGCAGCGTCTATCCGCACTTCACCAACACTTCTGGCATCGCTGGTCAAAGGAGTATTTGCACCAACTGCAACAAAGATGTAAATGGCAATCCAAGGGTGTCAACATTCAACCTGGATGCATGGTGTTAGTTCATCAGGATGACCTTCCTTCTTATAAATGGAAATTGGGCCGTATACTTAAAACGTTTCCGGGTCCAGATGGCAAAATACGTGTAGTCGAAGTACAAACTCCTCATGGTATAATACGACGAGCCGTACATAAATTAGCACCTCTTCCAATGGAGGATTAGAGATTGAAACTCTCTCGGATACTTTCAACGGCGGCGGAATGTTTCGTCATGCTATATATATTTTCTAATTAATTAATTGTCAATTCACCAATTATAATTCTTGCATTTCATATACTACATATATATTGTATGCGATGTTAAATTTAATATTCTAAAATAGTGCTTAAGTTTCTATACTATTCTCTATTTGTTATACTGTACTAAAAACAGAGTTCAGTGAATATTTGGTACTAGCCGTCATTGTAAAAATTTGTAACTTCACTTGCATTCTATACCTCAAGCATTAAACATCTTGGCACGAAAAAAAAATAATTGTTTAGTGTCGCAAATTTTAATTACGCCAGGGATTGCCTTTTCTATAGTAAATTTTTCAAAAAATAATTTTTTTCTGTCGCAAATTTTAATTACGCCAGGGATTGCCTTTTCTATAGTAAATTATTCAAAAATTCATTTTTTACTGTCTCAAATTTTAATTACGCCAGGGATTGCCTTTTCTATAGTAAATTTTGCAAAAAATAATTGTTTAGTGTCGCAAATTTTAATTACGCCAGGGATTGCCTTTTCTATAGTAAATTATTCAAAAATTCATTTTTTACTGTCTCAAATTTTAATTACGCCAGGGATTGCCTTTTCTATAGTAAATTTTGCAAAAAATAATTGTTTGGTGTCGCAAATTTTAATTACGCCAGGGATTGCCTTTTCTATAGTAAATTATTCAAAAAATAATTTTATACTGTCGCAAATTTTAATTACGCCAGGGATTGCCTTTTCTATAGTCAATTATTCAAAAATTAATTTTTTACTGTCTCAAATTTGAATTACGCCAGGGATTGCCTTTTCTATAGTAAATTATTCAAAAAATAATTTTTTACTGTCGCAAATTTTAATTACGCCAGGGATTGCCTTTTCTATAGTAAATTATTCAAAAAATAATTTTATACTGTCTCAAATTCTAATTACGCCAGGGATTGCCTTTTCTATAGTAAATTATTCAAAAAATAATTGTTTATTGTCGCAAATTTTAATTACGCCAGGGATTGCCTTTTCTATAGTAAATTTTTCAAAAAATAATTTTTTTCTGTCGCAAATTTTAATTACGCCAGGGATTGCCTTTTCTATAGTAAATTATTCAAAAAATAATTTTATACTGTCTCAAATTCTAATTACGCCAGGGATTGCCTTTTCTATAGTAAATTATTCAAAAAATAATTGTTTAGTGTCGCAAATTTTAATTACGCCAGGGATTGCCTTTTCTATAGTAAATTTTTCAAAAAATAATTTTTTTCTGTCGCAAATTTTAATTACGCCAGGGATTGCCTTTTCTATAGTAAATTATTCAAAAATTCATTTTTTACTGTCTCAAATTTTAATTACGCCAGGGATTGCCTTTTCTATAGTAAATTTTGCAAAAAATAATTGTTTAGTGTCGCAAATTTTAATTACGCCAGGGATTGCCTTTTCTATAGTAAATTATTCAAAAAATAATTTTATACTGTCTCAAATTTTAATTACGCCAGGGATTGCCTTTTCTATAGTAAATTATTCAAAAAATAATTTCATACTGTCTCAAATTTTAATTACGCCAGGGATTGCCTTTTCTATAGTAAATTATTCAAAAATTCATTTTTTACTGTCTCAAATTTTAATTACGCCAGGGATTGCCTTTTCTATAGTAAATTTTGCAAAAAAAAATTGTTTAGTGTCGCAAATTTTAATTACGCCAGGGATTGCCTTTTCTATAGTAAATTATTCAAAAAATAATTTTATATTGTCTCAAATTTTAATTACGCCAGGGATTGCCTTTTCTATAGTAAATTATTCAAAAAATAATTTTTTACTGTCTCAAATTTTAATTACGCCAGGGATTGCCTTTTCTATAGTAAATTATTCAAAAAATAATTGTTTAGTGTCGCAAAT
Source organism: Dioctria linearis (assembly GCA_963930735.1). Lineage (NCBI taxonomy): Eukaryota > Metazoa > Arthropoda > Insecta > Diptera > Asilidae > Dioctria > Dioctria linearis. The sequence goes on from CAWVNZ010000330.1 coordinate 35,869, forward strand.
TTTAATTACGCCAGGATTGCCTTTTCTATAGTAAATTATTCAAAAAATCATTTTTCCTGTCGCAAATTTTAATTACGCCAGGTATTGCCTTTTCTATAGTAAATTATTCAAAAATTCATTTTTTACTGTCTCAAATTTTAATTACGCCAGGAATTGCCTTTTCTATAGTAAATTATTCAAAAAATAATTTTTTACTGTCGCAAATTTTAATTAGGCCAGGGATTGCCTTTTCTATAGTAAATTATTCAAAAATTCATTTTATACTGTCGCAAATTTTAATTACGCCAGGGATTGCCTTTTCTATAGTAAATTATTCAAAAATTCATTTTATACTGTCGCAAATTTTAATTACGCCAGGGATTGCCTTTTCTGTAGTAAATTATTCAAAAAATAATTGTTTAGTGTCGCAAATTTTAATTACGCCAGGGATTGCCTTTTCTATAGTAAATTATTCAAAAAATAATTTTATACTGTCGCAAATTTTAATTACGCCAGGGATTGCCTTTTCTATAGTAAATTATTCAAAAAATAATTTTTTACTGTCGCAAATTTTAAATACGCCAGGGATTGCCTTTTCTATAGTAAATTTTGCAAAAATTAATTTTTTACTGTCGCAAATTATAATTACGCCAGGGATTGCCTTTTCTATAGTAAATTATTCAAAAAATAATTTTTTACTGTCGCAACTTTTAATTACGCCAGGGATTGCCTTTTCTATAGTAAATTTTCCAAAAATTAATTTTTTACTGTCGCAAATTTTAAATACGCCAGGGATTGCCTTTTCTATAGTAAATTATTCAAAAAATAATTTTATACTGTCGCAAATTTTAAATACGCCAGGGATTGCCTTTTCTATAGTAAATTTTTCAAAAAATAATTTTATACTGTCGCAAATTTTAAATACGCCAGGGATTGCCTTTTCTCTAGTAAATTATTCAAAAATTCATTTTTTCTGTCACAAATTTTAATTACGCCAGGGATTGCCTTTTCTATAGTAAATTATTCAAAAATTAATTTTTTTCTGTCGCAAATTTTAATTACGCCAGGGATTGCCTTTTCTATAGTAAATTATTCAAAAAATAATTTTATACTGTCGCAAATTTTAATTACGCCAGGGATTGCCTTTTCTATAGTAAATTTTGCAAAAAAAAATTATTTCCTGTCGCAAATTTTAATTACGCCAGGGATTGCCTTTTCTATAGTAAATGTTGCAAAAAATAATTTTTTACTGTTGCAAATTTCAAATACGCCAGGGATTGCCTTTTGTATAGTAATTTACTCAAAAAATAATTTTTTACTGTCGCAAATTTTAATTACGCCAGGGATTGCCTTTTCTATAGTAAATTATTCAAAAATTCATTTTTTTCTGTCACAAATTTTAATTACGCCAGGGATTGCCTTTTCTATAGTAAATTATTCAAAAAATAATTTTTTACTGTCTCAAATTTTAATTACGCAAGGGATTGCCTTTTCTATAGTAAATTATTCAAAAAATAATTGTTTAGTGTCGCAAATTTTAATTACGCCAGGGATTGCCTTTTCTATAGTAAATTATTCAAAAAATAATTTTTTACTGTCTCAAATTTTAATTACGCCAGGGATTGCCTTTTCTATAGTAAATTATTCAAAAATTCATTTTTTACTGTCTCAAATTTTAATCACGCCAGGGATTGCCTTTTCTATAGTAAATTTTGCAAAAACTAATTTTTTACTGTTGCAAATTTTAAATACGCCAGGGATTGCCTTTTCTATAGTAAATTTTGCAAAAAATAATTGTTTAGTGTCGCAAATTTTAATTACGCCAGGGATTGCCTTTTCTATAGTAAATTATTCAAAAAATAATTTTATACTGTCGCAAATTTTAATTACGCCAGGGATTGCCTTTTCTATAGTCAATTATTCAAAAATTAATTTTTTACTGTTGCAAATTTTAAATACGCCAGGGATTGCCTTTTGTATAGTAAATTACTAAAAAGATAATTTTTTACTGTCTCAAATTTTAATTACGCCAGGGATTGCCTTTTCTATAGTAAATTATTCAAAAATTCATTTTTTACTGTCTCAAATTTTAATCACTCCAGGGATTGCCTTTTCTATAGTAAATTTTGCAAAAAATAATTTTTTACTGTTGCAAATTTTAAATACGCCAGGGATTGCCTTTTCTATAGTAAATTTTGCAAAAAATAATTGTTTAGTGTCGCAAATTTTAATTACGCCAGGGATTGCCTTTTCTATAGTAAATTATTCAAAAATTCATTTTTTACTGTCTCAAATTTTAATCACGCCAGGGATTGCCTTTTCTATAGTAAATTTTGCAAAAAATAATTTTTTACTGTTGCAAATTTTAAATACGCCAGGGATTGCCTTTTCTATAGTAAATTTTGCAAAAAATAATTGTTTAGTGTCGCAAATTTTAATTACGCCAGGGATTGCCTTTTCTATAGTAAATTATTCAAAAAATAATTTTATACTGTCGCAAATTTTAATTACGCCAGGGATTGCCTTTTCTATAGTAAATTATTCAAAACTTCATTTTTTACTGTCTCAAATTTTAATTACGCCAGGGATTGCCTTTTCTATAGTAAATTTTGCAAAAAATAATTGTTTAGTGTCGCAAATTTTAATTACGCCAGGGATTGCCTTTTCTATAGTAAATTATTCAAAAAATAATTTTATACTGTCGCAAATTTTAATTACGCCAGGGATTGCCTTTTCTATAGTCAATTATTCAAAAATTAATTTTTTACTGTCTCAAATTTTAATTACGCCAGGGATTGCCTTTTCTATAGTAAATTATTCAAAAAATAATTTTTTACTGTCGCAAATTTTAATTACGCCAGGGATTGCCTTTTCTATAGTAAATTATTCAAAAAATAATTTTATACTGTCTCAAATTTTAATTACGCCAGGGATTGCCTTTTCTATAGTAAATTATTCAAAAAATAATTGTTTAGTGTCGCAAATTTTAATTACGCCAGGGATTGCCTTTTCTATAGTAAATTATTCAAAAATTCATTTTTTACTGTCTCAAATTTTAATTACGCCAGGGATTGCCTTTTCTATAGTAAATTTTGCAAAAAATAATTGTTTAGTGTCGCAAATTTTAATTACGCCAGGGATTGCCTTTTCTATAGTAAATTATTCAAAAATTCATTTTTTACTGTCTCAAATTTTAATTACGCCAGGGATTGCCTTTTCTATAGTAAATTTTGCAAAAAATGATTGTTTAGTGTCGCAAATATTAATTACGCCAGGGATTGCCTTTTCTATAGTAAATTATTCAAAAAATAATTCTATACTGTCGCAAATTTTAATTACGCCAGGGATTGCCTTTTCTATAGTAAAATATTCAAAAATTCATTTTTTACTGTCTCAAATTTTAATTACGCCAGGGATTGCCTTTTCTATAGTAAATTTTGCAAAAAAAAATTGTTTAGTGTCGCAAATTTTAATTACGCCAGGGATTGCCTTTTCTATAGTAAATTATTCAAAAAATAATTTTATATTGTCTCAAATTTTAATTACGCCAGGGATTGCCTTTTCTATAGTAAATTATTCAAAAAATCATTTTTTACTGTCTCAAATTTTAATTACGCCAGGGATTGCCTTTTCTATAGTAAATTATTCAAAAATTCATTTTTTACTGTCTCAAATTTTAATTACGCCAGGAATTGCCTTTTCTATAGTAAATTATTCAAAAAATAATTTTTTAATGTCGCAAATTTTAATTAGGCCAGGGATTGCCTTTTCTATAGTAAATTATTCAAAAATTCATTTTATACTGTCGCAAATTTTAATTACGCCAGGGATTGCCTTTTCTATAGTAAATTATTCAAAAATTCATTTTATACTGTCGCAAATTTTAATTACGCCAGGGATTGCCTTTTCTGTAGTAAATTATTCAAAAAAAAATTGTTTAGTGTAGCAAATTTTAATTACGGCAGGGATTGCCCTTTCTATAGTAAATTATTCAAAAAATAATTTTATACTGTCGCAAATTTTAATTACGCCAGGGATTGCCTTTTCTATAGTAAATTATTCAAAAAATAATTTTTTACTGTCGCAAATTTTAAATACGCCAGGGATTGCCTTTTCTATAGTAAATTTTGCAAAAATTAATTTTTTACTGTCGCAAATTATAATTACGCCAGGGATTGCCTTTTCTATAGTAAATTATTCAAAAATTAATTTTTTACTGTCGCAACTTTTAATTACGCCAGGGATTGCCTTTTCTATATTAAATTTTGCAAAAATTAATTTTTTACTGTCGCAAATTTTAAATACGCCAGGGATTGCCTTTTCTATAGTAAATTATTCAAAAAATAATTTTATACTGTCGCAAATTTTAAATACGCCAGGGATTGCCTTTTCTATAGTAAATTTTTCAAAAAATAATTTTATACTGTCGCAATTTTTAAATACGCCAGGGATTGCCTTTTCTATAGTAAATTATTCAAAAATTCATTTTTTCTGTCACAAATTTTAATTACGCCAGGGATTGCCTTTTCTATAGTAAATTATTCAAAAATTAATTTTTTTCTGTCGCAAATTTTAATTACGCCAGGGATTGCCTTTTCTATAGTAAATTATTCAAAAAATAATTTTATACTGTCGCAAATTTTAATTACGCCAGGGATTGCCTTTTCTATAGTAAATTTTGCAAAAAAAAAATTATTTCCTGTCGCAAATTTTAATTACGCCAGGGATTTCCTTTTCTATAGTAAATGTTGCAAAAAATAATTTTTTACTGTTGCAAATTTTAAATACGCCAGGGATTGCCTTTTGTATAGTAAATTACTCAAAAAATAATTTTTTACTGTCGCAAATTTTAATTACGCCAGGGATTGCCTTTTCTATAGTAAATTATTCAAAAATTCATTTTTTCTGTCACAAATTTTAATTACGCCAGGGATTGCCTTTTCTATAGTAAATTATTCAAAAAATAATTTTTACTGTATCAAATTTTAATTACGCCAGGGATTGCCTTTTCTATAGTAAATTATTCAAAAAATAATTGTTTAGTGTCGCAAATTTTAATTACGCCAGGGATTGCCTTTTCTATAGTAAATTATTCAAAAAATAATTTTTTACTGTCTCAAATTTTAATTACGCCAGGGATTGCCTTTTCTATAGTAAATTATTCAAAAATTCATTTTTTACTGTCTCAAATTTTAATCACGCCAGGGATTGCCTTTTCTATAGTAAATTTTGCAAAAAATAATTTTTTACTGTTGCAAATTTTAAATACGCCTTTTCTATAGTAAATTATTCAAAAATTCATTTTTTTCTGTCGCAAATTTTAATTACGCCAGGGATTGGCTTTTCTATAGTAAATTATTCAAAAAATAATTTTTTACTGTTGCAAATTTTAATTACGCCAGGGATTGCCTTTTGTATAGTAAATTATTCAAAAAATAATTTTTTTCTGTCGCAAATTTTAATTACGCCAGGGATTGCCTTTTCTATAGTAAATTTTGCAAAAATTCATTTTTTACTGTCTCAAATTTTAATTACGCCAGGGATTGCCTTTTCTATAGTAAATTATTCAAAAAATAATTTTATACTGTCGCAAATTTTAAATACGCCAGGGATTGCCTTTTCTAAAGTAAATTTTTCAAAAAATAATTTTATTCTGTCGCAAATTTTAAATACGCCAGATTTTGCCTTTTCTATAGTAAATTTTGCAAAAAATAATTTTTTCTGTCACAAATTTTAATTACGCCAGGGATTGCCTTTTCTATAGTAAATTTTGCAAAAAAATAATTGTTTAGTGTCGCAAATTTTAATTACGCCAGGGATTGCCCTTTTCTATAGTAAATTATTCAAAAATTAATTTTTTTCTGTCGCAAATTTTAGTTACGCCAGGGATTGCCTTTTCTATAGTAAATTATTCATAAATTCATTTTTTACTGTCTCAAATTTTAATTACGCCAGGGATTGCCTTTTCTATAGTAAATTATTCAAAAAATAATTTTTTACTGTCGCAAACTTTAATTACGCCAGGGATTGCCTTTTCTATAGTAAATTATTCAAAAAATAATTTTTTTACTGTCGCAAATTTTAATTACGCCAGGGATTGCCTTTTCTATAGTAAATTATTCAAAAAATAATTTTATACTGTCTCAAATTTTAATTACGCCAGGGATTGCCTTTTCTATAGTAAATTATTCAAAAAATAATTGTTTAGTGTCGCAAATTTTAATTACGCCAGGGATTGCCTTTTCTATAGTAAATTATTCAAAAATTCATTTTTTACTGTCTCAAATTTTAATTACGCCAGGGATTGCCTTTTCTATAGTAAATTTTGCAAAAAATTATTGTTTAGTGTCGCAAATTTTAATTACGCCAGGATTGCCTTTTCTATAGTAAATTATTCAAAAAATTCATTTTTTACTGTCTCAAATTTTAATTACGCCAGGATTGCCTTTTCTATAGTAAATTTTGCAAAAAATAATTGTTTAGTGTAGCAAATTTTAATTACGCCAGGGATTGCCGTTTCTATAGTAAATTATTCAAAAAATAATTTTATACTGTCGCAAATTTTAATTACGCCAGGATTGCCTTTTCTATAGTCAATTATTCAAAAATTCATTTTTTACTGTTGCAAATTTTAAATACGCCAGGGATTGCCTTTTGTATAGTAAATTACTAAAAAAAGAATTTTTTACTGTCTCAAATTTTAATTACGCCAGGGATTGCCTTTTCTATAGTAAATTATTCAAAAATTCATTTTTTACTGTCTCAAATTTTAATCACGCCAGGGATTGCCTTTTCTATAGTTAATTTTGCAAAAAATAATTTTTTACTGTTGCAAATTTTAAATACGCCAGGGATTGCCTTTCTATAGTAAATTTTGCAAAAAATAATTGTTTAGTGTCGCAAATTTTAATTACGCCAGGGATTGCCTTTTCTATAGTAAATTATTCAAAAATTCATTTTTTACTGTCTCAAATTTTAATCACGCCAGGGATTGCCTTTTCTATAGTAAATTTTGCAAAAAATAATTTTTTACTGTTGCAAATTTTAAATACGCCAGGGATTGCCTTTTCTATAGTAAATTTTGCAAAAAATAATTGTTTAGTGTCGCAAATTTTAATTACGCCAGGGATTGCCTTTTCTATAGTAAATTATTCAAAAAATAATTTTATACTGTCGCAAATTTTAATTACGCCAGGGATTGCCTTTTCTATAGTAAATTATTCAAAAATTCATTTTTTACTGTCTCAAATTTTAATTACGCCAGGGATTGCCTTTTCTATAGTAAATTTTGCAAAAAAATAATTGTTTAGTGTCGCAAATTTTAATTACGCCAGGGATTGCCTTTTCTATAGTAAATTATTCAAAAAATAATTTTATACTGTCGCAAATTTTAATTACGCCAGGGATTGCCTTTTCTATAGTCAATTATTCAAAAATTAATTTTTTACTCTCTCAAATTTTAATTACGCCAGGGATTGCCTTTTCTATAGTAAATTATTCAAAAAATAATTTTTTACTGTCGCAAATTTTAATTACGCCAGGGATTGCCTTTTCTATAGTAAATTATTCAAAAAATAATTTTATACTGTCTCAAATTTTAATTACGCCAGGGATTGTCTTTTCTATACTAAATTATTCAAAAAATATTTGTTTAGTGTCGCAAATTTTAATTACGCCAGGGATTGCCTTTTCTATAGTAAATTATTCAAAAATTCATTTTTTGCTGTCTCAAATTTTAATTACGCCAGGGATTGCCTTTTCTATAGTAAATTTTGCAAAAAATAATTGTTTAGTGTCGCAAATTTTAATTACGCCAGGGATTGCCTTTTCTATAGTAAATTATTCAAAAATTCATTTTTTACTGTCTCAAATTTTAATTACGCCAGGGATTGCCTTTTCTATAGTAAATTTTGCAAAAAATGATTGTTTAGTGTCGCAAATTTTAATTACGCCAGGGATTGCCTTTTCTATAGTAAATTATTCAAAAAATAATTTTATACTGTCGCAAATTTTAATTACGCCAGGGATTGCCTTTTCTATAGTGAAATATTCAAAAATTCATTTTTTACTGTCTCAAATTTTAATTACGCCAGGGATTGCCTTTTCTATAGTAAATTTTGCAAAAAAAAATTGTTTAGTGTCGCAAATTTTAATTACGCCAGGGATTGCCTTTTCTATAGTAAATTATTCAAAAAATAATTTTATATTGTCTCAAATTTTAATTACGCCAGGGATTGCCTTTTCTATAGTAAATTATTCAAAAAATCATTTTTTACTGTCTCAAATTTTAATTACGCCAGGGATTGCCTTTTCTATAGTAAATTATTCAAAAATTCATTTTTACTGTCTCAAATTTTAATTACGCCAGGAATTGCCTTTTCTATAGTAAATTATTCAAAAAAATAATTTTTTAATGTCGCAAATTTTAATTAGGCCAGGGATTGCCTTTTCTATAGTAAATTATTCAAAAATTCATTTTATACTGTCGCAAATTTTAATTACGCCAGGGATTGCCTTTTCTATAGTAAATTATTCAAAAATTCATTTTATACTGTCGCAAATTTTAATTACGCCAGGGATTGCCTTTTCTGTAGTAAATTATTCAAAAAATAATTGTTTAGTGTCGCAAATTTTAATTACGGCAGGGATTGCCTTTTCTATAGTAAATTATTCAAAAAATAATTTTATACTGTCGCAAATTGTAATTACGCCAGGGATTGCCTTTTCTATAGTAAATTGTTCAAAAAATAATTTTTTACTGTCGCAAATTTTAAATACGCCAGGGATTGCCTTTTCTATAGTAAATTTTGCAAAAATTAATTTTTTACTGTCGCAAATTATAATTACGCCAGGGATTGCCTTTTCTATAGTAAATTATTCAAAAATTAATTTTTTACTGTCGCAACTTTTAATTACGCCAGGGATTGCCTTTTCTATAGTAAATTTTGCAAAAATTAATTTTTTACTGTCGCAAATTTTAAATACGCCAGGGATTGCCTTTTCTATAGTAAATTATTCAAAAAATAATTTTATACTGTCGCAAATTTTAAATACGCCAGGGATTGCCTTTTCTATAGTAAATTTTTGAAAAAATAATTTTATACTGTCGCAAATTTTAAATACGCCAGGGATTGCCTTTTCTATAGTAAATTATTCAAAAATTCATTTTTTCTGTCACAAATTTTAATTACGCCAGGGATTGCCTTTTCTATAGTAAATTATTCAAAAATTAATTTTTTTCTGTCGCAAATTTTAATTACGCCAGGGATTGCCTTTTCTATAGTAAATTATTCAAAAAATAATTTTTTACTGTATCAAATTTTTAATTACGCCAGGGATTGCCTTTTCTATAGTAAATTATTCAAAAAATAATTGTTTAGTGTCGCAAATTTTAATTACGCCAGGGATTGCCTTTTCTATAGTAAATTATTCAAAAAATAATTTTTTACTGTCTCAAATTTTAATTACGCCAGGGATTGCCTTTTCTATAGTAAATTATTCAAAAATTCATTTTTTACTTTCTCAAATTTTAATCACGCCAGGGATTGCCTTTTCTATAGTAAATTTTGCAAAAAATAATTTTTTACAGTTGCAAATTTTAAATACGCCTTTTCTATAGTAAATTATTCAAAAATTCATTTTTTTCTGTCGCAAATTTTAATTACGCCAGGGATTGGCTTTTCTATAGTAAATTATTCAAAAAATATTTTTTTTACTATCGCAACTTTTAATTACGCCAGGGATTGCCTTTTCTATAGTAAATTTTGCAAAAATTAATTTTTTACTGTCGCAAATTTTAAATACGCCAGGGATTGCCTTTTCTATAGTAAATTATTCAAAAAATAATTTTATACTGTCGCAAATTTTAAATACGCCAGGGATTGCCTTTTCTATAGTAAATTTTTCAAAAAATAATTTTATACTGTCGCAAATTTTAAATACGCCAGGGATTGCCTTTTCTATAGTAAATTATTCAAAAATTCATTTTTTCTGTCACAAATTTTAATTACGCCAGGGATTGCCTTTTCTATAGTAAATTTTGCAAAAAAAATTATTTCCTGTCGCAAATTTTAATTAGGCCAGGGATTGCCTTTTCTATAGTAAAATGTTGCAAAAAATAATTTTTTACTGTTGCAAATTTTAAATACGCCAGGGATTGCCTTTTGTATAGTAAATTACTCAAAAAATAATTTTTTACTGTCGCAAATTTTAATTACGCCAGGGATTGCCTTTTCTATAGTAAATTATTCAAAAATTCATTTTTTCTGTCACAAATTTTAATTACGCCAGGGATTGCCTTTTCTATAGTAAATTATTCAAAAAATAATTTTTTACTGTATCAAATTTTAATTACGCCAGGGATTGCCTTTTCTATAGTAAATTATTCAAAAAATAATTGTTTAGTGTCGCAAATTTTAAT